>PVKP010012596.1:0-57893 GCA_004027715.1 Plecturocebus donacophilus
TTTTTTTTTTTTGAGATGGAGTCTTATCCTGTTGCCCAGGCTGGAGTGCAATGGTACAATCTTGGTTCACTGCAAACTCCACCTCCCAGGTTCAAATGACTCTTCTGACTCAGCTTCCCAAGTAGCTGGGATTACAGGCACCTGCCACCATGCCCAGCTAATTTTTGTATTTTTAGTAGAAATGGTGTTTCACCATGTTGTCCAGGCTGGTTTCAAACTCCTGATATTGTGATCTGCCCACCTCGGGCTCCCAAAGTGCTGAGATTACAGGCATGAGCCACTGTGCCCATCCAGAACTCCTCTTTTTAAAACCATTTTCAGATCTTTCCCACAATATGTGGGAATTTAAGATGAAATTTGGGTGGGGACACAGCCAAACCATATTGTTCTGCCCCTGGCGCCTCCTAAATCTCATGTCCTCACATTTCAAAACCAATTATGCCTTCCCAATAGTCCTCTAAAGTCTTAATTCACTTCAGCATTAACTTGAAAGTCTACAATCCAAAGTCTTATTTGAGATAAGGCAAATCCTTCCACCTATGAGTCTGTAAAATCAAAAGCAAGTTAGTTACTTCCTAGATACAATGAGGGTACAGGCACTGGGTAAACAGAGCCATTCCAAATGGGAGAAATTGGCCAAAATGAAGGGGCTACAATGCAAGTCCAAAATGCAGTGAGGCAGTCAAATCTTAAAGCTCCAAAATGATCTCGTTTGACTCCAGATCTCACATCCAGGTCATGGTGATGGAAAAGGTGAGTTCTCATGGTCTTGGGCAGCTCCACCCCTGCAGCTTTGCAGGGTACAGGCTCCCTCCTGGCTGCTTTCATGGGCTGGCATTAAGTGTCTGTGGCTTTTCCAGGCACATGGTACAAAGTGTCACTGGCTCTACCATTCTGGGTTCTGGAGGACAGTGGCCCTTTACTCACAGTGCCACTAGGTGACGACCCTTTAGAGACTCTGTGTGGGGGCTCTGACCCCGCATTTTCCTTCCACACTGCACTAGCAGAGGCTCTCCGTGAGGGCCCTGCCCCCGCAGCTAACTTATTCCTAGGCATCCAGGCGTTTCCATACATCTTCTGCAATCTAGGCAGAGGTTCACAAACCCCAGTACTTGACTTCTGTGCACCCACAGGCTCAACACTATGTGGAAGCTGCCAAGGCACTATCTGAAGCCACGGCTCAAGCTGTACATTTCCCCCTTTCAGCCATGGCCAGAGCATCTGCCACCCAGGGCACCAAGTTCCTAGGCTGCACACAGAATGGGAACCCTGGGCCTGGCCCCCAAAATCACTTTTTCCTCCTAGGCCTCCTGGCTGCTGTGCAGACCTCTAACATACCCTGGAGGCATTTGCCCCATTGTCTTGGGGATTAACATTCAGCTCCTTATTACTTATGCAAATTTCTGCAGCTGGCTTAAATTTCTTCTCAGAAAATGGGATTTTCTTTTCTATCGCATTGTCAGGCTGCAAATTTTCTAAACTTTTATGCTCTGCTTCCGTTACAAAATTGAATGTCTTTAACAGTACCCAAGTCACACCGTGAATGCTTTGCTGCTTAGAAATTTCTTCTGGCAGACACCCTAAATCATCTCTCTCAAGTTCAAAGTTCCACATATCTCTAGGTCAGGGGCAAAATGCCACCAGTCTCTTTGCTGAAACATAACAAGAGTCACCTCTGCTCTATTTCCCAACAAGTTCCTCATTTCCATCTGAGAGCACCTCATCCTGGACTTTTATTGCCTATATTGCTATCAGCCTTTTGGCGAAAGTCATTTATCAAGTATCTAGGGAGTTCTAAACTTTCCCACATTTTCCTGTCTTCTTCTAAGCCCTCTAAACTGATCCAACCTCTGCCTGTTACCCAGTTCCAAAATCGCATCCCTAATTTTTGTTATCTTTTAAGCAACACCACACTCTACAGGTACCAATTTACTGAATTAGTTTATTTTCTTGTGGCTGATAAAGACCTACCCAAAACTGTGCAATTCACAAAAGAAAAGTTTAATTAGACTTATAGTTCCACATGGCTGGAGAAGCCTCACAATCATGGCAGAAGTCAAGGAGGAGCAAGTCATGTCTTAAATGGATGGCAGCAGGTAAAAGAGAGAGAGCTTGTTCAGGAGAACCCCTCTTTTTAAAACCATCAGATCTCATGAAACTTACTATCAAGAAAACCACATGGGAAAAATTTGTCCCCATGATTCAATTACCTCCCACCAGGTTCTTCCCACAACAACTGGGAATTCAAGATAAGATTTGGGTAGGGAGACAGCCAAACAATATCAGGCAGTTCTTTACAGCAGTGTGAGAATGAATTAATACGAGTACAATTAAAATTCTTACCCCTGCCCCTATTTCACAACTCAACCTTTTACCATTAGTCCTCCACCATCTAAGCTATTGTTTCTGTCCCCCCAACAGATCATAGATCTTGCCCCTCTCAGGACCTCCAGACTAGCTTTACTTTGTTCTTTGGCTCCAAATATCCGTCTTGTTTCTAAGAAATCTTGGGGTTTGAGTCAGTGGAGGAAGCCATAGTCCATCCTGTCACTAACTCTTATTTTTTAATCTTTTAAGACCAAGTGAAATGCTACTGCTTCTTCAAAGCTTTTAGGAAATTCATTTATTTATTTTTCTTGGTTTTTTTCATAATGTGTTTACTCCCATTCCATTCTAAATTCTCCAGATTCTTTATGCTTTCTTTCCTCAGGGAGAATTAAGTTGCAAGGACTTAAGCAGTACTTAATCAAAAATACTATCTTTCTTGGATTTTAAGGAATTAAGTGTTGATCACAAACTCAGATATCTACATGAGCCATGCAAGTAACCAGGATGAAGGAGCATTAGTGTAACTTCCAACTGGCAAGCATACACCTTAATTAAAGAACACAACTCCAAATAATGGTAGTCACATGGGCATACCACATTTTCAGACTTTCAAAAGAAAGTAAAAATCTGTGTTTAATGGCAAATCTCCTGAATTTTAAATAGAAATTCAAATACATGCTGATCAAAACCAAACCTATATGCTAATTCCAGCCCACAATCCACCAGTTTAGAACCTTTTTCCTAAATGCCTACCAAAGCATTATGCTGAAATGACTGGCCATGGCTAGTGAATCACAGAGGAAAAATTTACCTGAGAGGTAAACTGGGAAGAAAATGTAGATTGATTATCCAGTAGCTGAGATCTTCATGCCTTTCTCTGGAGTGGTGTGTATCAGGGCCCCAACCTTTGGCAAAATTAATTTTCTATGGCTACTGTAAAAATTACCACAATCTTGGTGCTTAAAACAACACAAGTTGATTCTCTTATCATTCTGATGGCCAGAGGTCTGAAACCAGTTTCACTAGGTTAGAGTGGAGGGTTTGCTGCACTGGTTCTTTCTGGAGTCTCTGGGAGAGAATGTGTTTCCCTGTCTTGTCTAGTTTCTAGAGGCTTCCTGCATTTCTTTGCTTATGACCCCTCCCTGAAGTCACTCCAAGTTCTTTCTTCCACCATTGAATCTACTACTTTCTTCTTTGACTTGCTTGTCACACTATTATATATATCCTTGTGATTACATTGACAGCCCATCTGGATAATAAGGATAATGTCCCATCTCCAAATCCATAACTTAATCACATCTACAAGTTCCTTTTGTCACATTAGGTGACACAGGTTCCAGGGACTGGGATGTGTATATCTTTCAAAGGGCCCTTTTTCGGCTTATCTCTAAGCGCCAAATTGCCTAATAAAGTATTATGTAGGTTTGGACAATGATAGATAATACCTGTCCCCCTTTTACAGGTAGCAAAGGAGCCTATTGAAGTTTTCTGTAATCCTAATGAAAGAAACTGGCCACCTAATAACAAGTGAGACAGGATTTTCGTTCAGTCCAGAGGGAGAAAGGCTGGAGAAGCATTTAACTTAATTTAAAGTGTGACACTTCTTGCCTTTGTGAAGTAAAACATATATCTACCACAGGTATTCTGATTTCCTCAAAGGGAGCTTTGCTCGCCTCTGTATTTATCTGGAACCAACTCCATAGTCTACATACTCTACCGTAAAGCTTGCTACATTTACTAAAATTGTGTTTATTTGTGTGTCTGTGTTCTGGACTAAAAGTTATTTTTGTGTTAAAAACTACTCCCCAGGGACAGGTATATTACATAAATAGTAAACTGAATCAGTAAAGAAATAAATAAGTTGCAAGATAAGAGTATTTGAAAAATGCTATAGACACTGTGTTTTGATTTTTCATTTTTATACTTTACTTAAAAAAAATAAGTGGAGAGAAAGATTGAAGGGCAGAAGACAGTTATTGGGGAGCCTGTCTTTATTTCACCTTCGAAACAACCTTTCAGAAGGGTTATTTGAATTTTTACAGATCAGAAAATTAGGTAATTTATCCAAAACCATTTAGGGACTAAGTAGTAAAACTGGATGTAGAGTAGCTATTGTGTTGTTCTTGACACCTTATTTCTTTGACATTGCATTCTTTCCTATTGATTTAGAAAATCATATTTATGTAGAATTTGTTCATCAGATCTTTTTTTCTAGTTTCCTATGGCTTGGTCCAAGTATCGCTCTATTTGCTGAAAACAGTGCATGCTCCTTCTCCCTCCTGTTTTTTTAAGTTTCCTCCAGCTCCCACTGCCCCTTCAGGGATGAGGCACAGTTACTTCCTGGGGCCAAGTGGAATCCTGCTGTGTGTGAACACAAGAAAGAAGCTGTGCTTCTTCCTTTCCTTACTCCCTCCCCTGCATAAATCCTGGCTGCTCCAGAGTGTTTATGCAGGCGAGCGTTTCCACCCCACAGGGGAGAAAACCAGGCTCATTAAATCCTGAATAGTACTTAGTATTGCTTGGATAAATTTTTTAAAAAGAGGATTTAGTTTTGAATATTAGAAAAAAAAAATGTATGAACTGGCACGTGAAATGATCTCCTGAGGGAAGTGTTGAAATCCATAAAATTTAAGTTACAAATTTTAGGAAATATGCCAAACAAGTAGATGCTGGCTGAAGAATGAAGTACATCTCCAAATAAGATCCATTCCCATTTCCAGTGATTTTAAAATTCATCCCTTATTTCTGACATTAAAGTACATATTTCAGTCATTCTCCACTAAATTCTTCTTCACTAAAGATTCCTGTTACAATTGCAAGTTCATCTTGATTCTCAGCCTGTTTTCTCATGTAAAGACAGCAAGCTTCCTTGCAATGCAGGGATGAGATTGGACTCTCACTGAAATGTTCAATCCATATTGTTATAATTACTTCACTTCAAAATATTTTTTTTTATCTTTTAAATAACCAAGATATCAAATATAGCCCACCAGTTGTCTTAGAGCTACACTGGTGAAATAAATGTACAAAATCACCTTGACAAATCTCAACAATCCTCCACTTCTCTTTTTTTTTTTTTTGCTGGAGTGAAGTTGCCTGAACACAGCTTACTGCACCGTCAACCTTCTGGGCTCAAGTAATCTTCCAACCTCAGCCTCCTGAGTATCTGGGACTACAGGCACACACCACCACCCTTGGCTAATTTTTAAAAATTATTATTTTTTGTAGAGATGGGGTCTCATCATCTTGCCCAGGCTGGTGTCTAACTCTTGGGCTCAAATGATCCTCCCGAAGTGCTGGGTTTATTGGGTTAGCCACTGTGCCTAGCCAATCCTCCACTTTTAACTACTGAAAAGAGTTGGTAATCAATAGCAATTATTTCAACAAAATTCTCTTCGAATTTCTAACTTCCATAAATTTAAATTTTTAAGATATTTCTCTCCTAGAGCTTTCTTTAAAGTCTAGTTTTTTTAAAAATTATAAGAAGAAATATGCTTTAGGGGATATTCTTTTTTATTTTGTTTATACTCATATACATCATTCTGTCTGAAGATGATTTATCATAGGTATAGTCACTCATGATTTTGAAGTTTTTATTCTTCATGTAATTTTTAAGTAGCTTTTAATTCATTTTCAAAATACTTGATGAATTGTCAAATAGGACTTTTCTTCCAGAAAGACTCATGGCCTAAATGGAATTAAATAGTTAAAAATTAAAGTATGTGATAAATTTTATTTTTATCATGAATGCTAGCAATTGCTTAACATTTAGATGATATGTAGGTTATAAATATACAAACAATCCCATAAATATTAATGTTATATTGTAACCTTATCTGTACTTTTCTGCCTCAAATTAATATTTAATATTTAGAAATGTGCTGGTTCAAAATGTTTTTAATTAAAATATTGAGCTAATAATCCTCGTGTGATAAATATTGTCAGTGATTTTTCCTCTTTTAACTATTTTGAGGTTTCTTCACAACTGTTTCTATAGACAGAGCTAGAATTTTTCACCATCTTGAAATATTAGGTACAATTTACATTTTATATGACTGATAAAATTTTACCATATAAAGCACAAAAGAAAATTTCACTCCACATTGAATTTAGAATGTTAATCACTATTTAAAAGTGAATATTCAGATATTAAAAATTAATGTATATGACACATAATAATCTTAATATCAATGCTACCATGATTTAGATATGTTTTTAGCCTATGCAATCACATTAATATTCATTATGCACAAATTCAAGTTTACCAGGAAAATATTATTGAAGTTAGCATTTGGTTACTTTTGACTTTCCAAAAACTGAAATTGTACCTGAAAAGCAGATTTTGGCCATAGAGCAGATAGCAGAATACTGAGGCCAAATCCAAAATTAGATGCAACCAAAGTAATTTTATTAACCAATAACAAGGAGTAGTCAACACAATGGAAATTCTCATGTATAAAGCTACTGACAAAAATGTTAAACTTTACTAGTTTGAAATGCAAAATAATAACATGTTTTACTGGCTTTATAATGGATGCGTCGTAAGTTTAATGACATCCTTTTTTTTCTTTTTTGAGACAGAGGCTTGCTCTGTCACCCAGGCTGAAGTGCAGTGGCACCATCATAGCTCACTACAGCTTTGAACTGCTGGGCTTAAGTGATCCTTCTCTTGCAGCCTCCCAAGTAGCTGAGACCACAGGCACATGCCACTGTACGGCTAAGTTTTTGTAGATACAGGGTCTCACTTTATTGACCAACCTTGCTCTCAAACTCCTGGCTTCAAGCAATTCTCCTGCTTTGGCCTCTTAAAGGCTGTGATTACAGATGTGAGCCACCATGCTCAGCTAATGATGTCACATTTTACTAATAGTTCAAAAACGCTATTAAAATACAAATTATGTGAATCAACTGCTCCCTTTATTTTGCAGCTTTTTAAAATAATGTTCTTCAAATTCAACCTCACTTCAAGCATTCCAATGTTCATGTAACAAAACAAGTAACAAAATGTATTAGAAGAAAATAGACCTTCTTTATAGGGAGAAGGAACACTAGTAATTTCAATGCTCAAATGAGTGTGTTGCCTACATACAGCAGATTCCCCAGCAATTAAAAAAGTACACTCAAAATGTCAGTAAACCAAGACATCTGTGTTTATGTAGTAAAACAAACTGGACTTCATAACAACCATGACAAAAAAAGGCTATGCATCATATCTATTGTGAATACAATCATAAAAAAAGGATACATACTGTATCTATTGTGAATATAATCATGATGCCCTGGAGTTGCTTTTACTGACTCACAAAAGCCAATTGTTAACAATTAGGAATTATGTGAGAAGCTGTTGAGGCACTGGTGACTTCAAATCAGCCACAGTGGGAATATATATACTAAGGTAATTGGAAATCAGAGCTGCTTTTTTTGTTCTTTTTGTAGTGGTGGTGATGTTTCACCTTTTGTTTTCAGCAAGACATTTTTACCAGCACACCCCTAACTACAACCTAAGCATTCAATTCCAACGTTTAAAAAAATAGGCATGAACTTGATCATGGGTCATATTTTCACAATTGTATAAAATTCATAGATGCCAATTTAGATTTCATTTTTTTTTAATTTTTGTATTCACAATTTGTTCTCTTTACCACTCATCAGAAAGAGCTAGTGACTTTTTGACTTTTAAGTACGAATTTCATGGGATTTTCCATGCTGTAACAAAGGCGAAAAACAATTTTTGATCAAAAGAAAAACATTTTAATGCTCCATGCAACAGATGTTCAAAGACAGCTTTGGAGTAAACAGCAGTACCATCTGGATGACCTGTCACCATATGCAGATGGGATATTGCTACTTAATAGTTTCTATGAGAAGGACAGCGTAAAATATTACAGTGTTAAAATTAAATGATGTTTGCATACCCAAAGTTGATACCATTTTCAGATGTTCTTCAATTCACTGATTATTACAATTTATTCCAGACATTACTTGAAAGGAAAAAGAGTAAATTATTTTTTATAATAGATTATTTATTTTTATAATAGCTTAAAAGTTCATTAGTACTGAAATAGAATACTTTTTCTGTTACAAAAAGATGTAATGTGTAAGCATATATGTCTAGGACTAACAAAACATAAAAGACCTCATCAAGATCTCTAATGCATTATTTATGTAAACTGTTACATAGTTTTCACAAAAATAACCACTCGATCTGGGTTCTGAAGCTATAAAGAAAAAAATGATTATTATAATCACAGTGAAAAAATTCTCTATTTTAGTGTTCACCTTTTACCACTCTTTATTTCTTATTTATTTTTCCATCTAACAAGAAATAAATTATTGGCTGGGTGTGGTGGCTCACACCTGTAATCCCAGCACTTTGGGAGGCCAAGGCGGGTGGATTGATCACTGGAGGTGAGGAGATTGAGACCAGCCTGACCAACACAGAGAAACCCCACCTCTACTAAAAATACAAAATTAGCAGGGCATGGTGGCGCATGCCTGTAATTCCAGCTACTTGGGAGGCTGAGGCAGGAGAATCGCTTGAACCCAGAAGGCTGCAATTGCAGTGAGCAGAGATGGTGCCATTGCACTCCAGCCTGGGCAACAAGAGTGAAAACTCATTCACAGTTAAAAAAGAAAAAAGAAAAAAGAAGAAAGAAAATCTTAATGATGAGGAAGAATGAGGAAGAATTTTTGAAACTGGAGAAATCTTACTGAAACTGGGAGACCACAAAGGATAACAAGGTATGCAGCAACAAATATAAACAAATTTGCCATCTAACATTTAGACTTTCAGCCGGATCTGTTCTTTTATTTCTTTCTCTTATTTATTTATTTTTTTTTGAGACAGGATCTTGCTCTGTCACCCAGGCTGGTGTGCAGTGGTGTGATTACAGCTCACTGCATCCCCAACTTCCCAGGCGCAAGTGATCCTTCTTCCTCAGCCTCCCAAGTGGCTTGGGCTACAAGCTTATGCCACCACAATCAGCTTATTTTTACATTTTTTCGTGGAGATGAGGTCTCACCATGTTGTCCAGGCTGGTCTCGAACTCATGAGCTCAAGCGATCTGCCTACCTCTGCCTCCCAAAGTGCTTGGATTATACATGTGAATCACTGTACCTGGCCCTAAATCTGTTCTCATTTGTATGAAACTATATCAACTCTTATTCAACAACTATTTGAAAGATAAAGAACAATGAAAAATGACAAATCTTAATTATTTGTATATGTGATTTATTATCAAAAAAAATAAAGCTGTTTATAGAAAGTAGTGAATCAATTACATTATTAGTAGTTTCCAAATGATTATGAGCATTCCAAAACATCCAATCTGAACAATTTTTTCTTTATTTGTGCAAGAAATGACATGTCTGGCAATTTAAAAATGAACTTGATGCACTTCATAATATGCAATTAATGTGTTGTCAATATGTATACGTAATATATGTGATATGCAGTAACTGCATGCACATATGTACAAAACAACAATAAAGTCATAGTACTTAAGCTCCCTCTAAATTAGTAGCATTCGAGAGAAGATTCCATATAAGGGGTCTTCAGGCACCTCCCCTCCCTAATTCTTTACACACAGGAGTCTTTCAATAATCATTTTATGAAAGAAGGAAGCAATGAATAAACAGGAATGAATATTCAAGGTTTGATTTTTACCATTAAAACCACAACCACACACACAAATTCTGGATTATAAATTTTCCATACTATTTCATGTTTTCAAGTGTGTCTCTAACTCAAAGATACCATCAATGACTTCATTCACAAAGCTGAATAACCAGAAAGTAATCTGTAGGAAAAAATGATTCATTATGTTGTGTTTCAGTATCCTTACTCTAGAAAGGAGCTTATTCACAGCTAGTTCCACTTACAACCAAGGCATCTAAAATACTATCTTAGTGTCCTGGCCTCTAACCATTATGAGAGAAGATAGGTAAAGTACTCTTTTGCTGAAAAGTGTTATCCTCTATGGGATGAAAGAAATAGTGTTGGAACTTGAACAGTGCTTTCCTGTAAAGCCTGTGAAAACACTTTATGTCCTATAGGAACTGAATCAAAATCTCCTTTTGAGGCCACAGGATATCATTGTAGTGAACTACAGTATCCCTTTCAGTGGATTATACACTATTTAACCGTATTCTTCAGATACACAAAAGAAGCTGTCTGAGTAAGAGAATCCTTGTTTTTTCATGAACACATTCAAAGGACTCTTTTCCTCAAACAAGTCCGGAAGCATTTAGGTTAATCAGTCAGTAGGTCAGTCTGTCAAAGTATTTTTACCTTACGTTATAGTTGGTGACTATATTCAGATGATAAGAAAAAATCATCAAAATATGCTAATTGATTTAAGGAGATTAAATTAGAGATATACAAATTACAGAGACTTTAAAAAATTAGGCATATTTTAGCAGTACTAATTTGCCTATGCTATTTCCCTTCTGAAGTCAAAATGCTTGTATAGACCTCCAAACATTTATATGAGCTTATTCCCTCTACCTGAGATGCATTTTTATCTGCTGTCTGTTGGACATTATTTATTCATGCTTCAAACCCTAGTTCATATGTCACTCACTCTAAAACTCTTCACTGATCAACCCTTCCCCTCTTAAGGGTTGATTATTTATTTATTTAAATATAATAGACTTTTATTTTTTAGAGCAGTTTTAGGTTCATGGCAAAATTGAGTGCAAAGCACAGAAAGTTCCCTTATAATCCCTACCCTCACACATGCACAACCTCAACCTCACCTCCCCCACTACTGACATCCAGCACCAGACGGTACATTTATTTACACTTGAGGAACCTACATTGACATATCATCATCCCAAGTCCACAGTTTATATTAGGATTCACTCTTGGTGGCATACATTCTTTGTGTGTTGACAAGTCATAATAATCATAATAATATATCAATCACTATAGTATCATACAGAATAGTTTCACTGCCCTAAAGTTTGTCTATGTTCTGTCTATTCATTTCTCCCTTCCTGCTAACCGGCTAACCTTGTCAACCACTGATCTTTTACTTTGTCCATAGATTCTCCTTTGTCAGACTGTCATATAATTGGACTCATCGAGCAGGTAGTCTTTCAGATTGGCTTCTTTCACTTGATAATATGCATTTAAGTTTCCTCCATGTCTTTCATGGTCTGATGGCTAATTTCTTTTTAGTGCTGAATAATATTCCATTGTCTACATACACTATAGTTTATTTATCTATGCACTACTTGAAGACATCTTGGTTGCTTCCAAAATTTGGCAATTAAAAATAAAGCTGGTATATCCTGTGTGCATGTTTTGTAGATTTTTTTTTTGATTCAATATGTACATAATGAGTTGCTACTTTCTGGCAAGCACTATAACACATATTGGAACACATGTGATACCTACTATTACATCAGTATGACCTTTAAGAAGATAATGAGAAGTATGGAAACTCCACATGAAGATAGCCAAAATAATAATAACAAAGCAATGAATACAACAACATTTATCACACTAAGGTATAGTAGATGTGCCAGACATATTGTCAAGGGCTTGACATGAACACAATGTTTCATTCAATTACATGACATTCTGAAAACTCATTACGTCTATTCATAGGTCTTCAAGGAAAAAGAAGGTTTCAAACAGAAGAAATAAAATCAACATGACAAATACCACAGAGAGGTCAAAAAAGAAAATTACTAAAGAGGTTTTATTGAATTTTGTGATCGGAAGTTTATTAGTAAACTTAAGAAGAATGCTTGGAGAGCTGGTAACAAAAGGCTGGCTGCAGCAGGTTTAGGAGTGAAATGACAAAGAGAAACAATATAGAAAGGTAACTGTCACAAGAATCTCATAATAAAATAATTGCAATAAAAACTAAGGGCAGCAAACATTGGTTGAATGCTTACCTATTTTCTGGAAACTGTTTCTGTGTGTCAGATATTATTCCAACCATTTTATATCTAAAAAGTGATTTAACCATCACAATAAAACTGTAGATAAATATCACATTCTTTAACTTACAGATGAGAAAATAACACTGGAAAACAGAGAAGTTGAGTAATTTGCCCTATGTAACACAATTAGTCCCACAGAAGTGAAAATATAACCTCAGACAGTTGACTCAAGAGCCTCATGTCCACTTGCTATAAATACCACTTGGCTTATCGTAATAAACATCCTGAGGTAAAAATTGCTCATGCTACTCCATGAATATCCTAATAGAGTCAATTTGAGCATTATCTTCCAGCATGATTACATTGTAATTTTTTTCTCACCTTTCAACATTTCAAATAATTGTTTCTGCCTCTTCACCCAACCCCTCAAGAACTTTCCAAAGCAATTCCATTATAATTTATTTTAGGCCATTTTTCTGCACCATAGATAGGCTATGTAATCTGATGATACTGCTTTTGCTAGCACTATTGTAATATCTAACACCACCACTACTGAAATTATCCTTCAGCAAGGTTCCTTTCATGTTTAAAAACAAGTACCTTATTGAGAGAATCCAGTGGACCTATTTGAAATTGAATGTCTCTATGAAAAAGATACTTTTATTTGAATCATACTACATAAACATGACATTGCATTGTGTGGTTGGGGTCAACACAGGCTTTGGAGTCAGGTCTACTCAAACCTACCACTTTCTGACTTGGGATTTCAGATGGATCTAACTGAATTTAATGATTTTTGTTTCTGTTTTTTAAAATATCCCATGCATACTTCATAGGGAGAGCTAGAAATATTAAAAAAAAAAAACCTGTAAATCTCTAAGAATAGGATTTGCAGCTTTTTACAAGATTCAATTTATATTAGATGGAATTATATTAAATGGACTTAAATAAATGTGTCTTATTTCTCCTTTCTATCTAGAGTAATCATGAACATTGGCTGGATGGATCAACACAACAGCCTAATAAGCTGAGTCTTATTTTACAGAGGAAGAAGTTGAAGATCATAGGAGTTAAGTGATTTGCTATAGTTTGGAATCTAGTGAGTCCAGGCGTTACAGGTATGAGTAGCGCAGAAGAGGGTTCTCCTGTCAGCCCAAAAGAAGATCAGGTGATGGTTCAGCAATTACTGCATTTCCTCTCTAAAAGTGGTAAATTGGTAGCCGGTGCCAGGGAGAAGCCATTTCCTAATGGTCCACACCTGTTAACATTAAAGAGTTAATTAAAGGCTGACCCCAGGGAGGAAAAACTTCCTGGGCAAGCACATTAAGAGGCAAAGATGGTGATAATCTTTGGGGTAAAAGGAAAAAAAAGCCTTAGATGGGCATGTGTATGACTCCACAAACACACTGTATGTGCTCACTTCCCAAGGGTAAGGAAAGCACTGCCTATGTGGGATGCCCAACCTAAGGGAAGAAACATGGGGAAGAGGTGAGCCTCTAAAGTTTCGCTGTCTTCTCCTCTCTCTTGGACCTTTAGGCACCTGCTTGGGTTTGTTCCAAGTGAATTTTCCTTTTTTGCCTGTTTTAAAGCTTTTTAAATAAATTTCCACTGTTGCTCTGAAGCTTGCCTTGGTCTCTTTTTGTGCTTTATGCCCCTCAGTTGAATTCTCTTTTCTGAGGAGGCAAGGACTCAAGATGCTATGGACCTGCCTAAATATGCTGCTGATAATTTGGAATAACTCAGGTCTCTTCTGCCACTAATTCAGAGAACTAGAATCTAACCATGAATGACTCTTCAAGCAAACAAGATCAGAGTGAAATTGAAATGTATTGGCAATCTCTGAAAAACAAAAGCAAAAACAAACTCTGTCTCTATCTGTATATATATTTATTCACACACCTATATATAGTATATATGTATACTCAAAACATTCAATATTATTTAACTTGAATTCAATCCATTACATTTTAATATTCAATATGCAGTATTATTCATACACTCAATATTAACATTAAATATTATTCAATATTACTAATTCATTAAATATTCAATATTATTAATCTTGAATTCAATCCATTATATTTATATATACACATTTTTTGTATAACTGCATTTCTGTGCCTACTCTAAAATCCATTTTAAAAGATCTGAATAATTCAATCATTTCTGTAAACTACACTTCTCTAAAATCTATACTTATAAAATGTTTTGCAGAAAAATATAGCCCAATTATTTTTTCTTCTTCTTGAATACTTATGTCATATAGTGTTTCTTACAATGTGCTGATACTTCCACGCATTTTAAGATTAATATTAATATGGCAGTCTCAAATGTACTTTGCAACTCTACAGCCTTAATTGTTGATTTGCCCTCACTTGAATAGTCACAGAGGGTTTTTGTTCACTGGTTTTAATGTTCATTACTGGCCACTGAAACAAAATAGATATTACTTTATTTAAATAAATTAGGAGTCTGTATTTTGAGGTTTTTCTGTATTTATCTTATGATGCTCAAATACTTTTCTCTATTGTGTAAGGAGTATTGTGTATTCTGGTTTTTTCCATTTCTCATTACTTAAGGAAAAGGTTTTCATTGCTAACATAGAGAAAATGTTTATAGATGTGATAGAAATAATGATCATAAGGTTACCTTATAGCAACCTAAATTCCACCCAGAGATCCATAAACACTTCATTAAAATTATAATACAACCAGGTACAGTTTTCATACCCAGAAAACTATCTAGATAAAAATGCAATCATCTTAATATAGCAACATTATTGATTTACATTAACCACATTAAAGTTGCATAAATATGTGAAACCAAATCTTTAACTCATTTCTGGTGTAAAAGATTTAGAAGTATCCCAAGCTTGAAGGAAAAGAATAAGTACTGAAGAATTGTTCCTTAAATACTTTACCCACTTCTTATCACCCTTATTTTTAAAGGGTTTTAATTTTTTATTTAATTATCTAAATATAACACATCTTTTTCACATTTTTTTCTGTGTACTATCTACTTAAGAGAGTTATATCATCCTCCCTGTTACCAAACATGCTAATCAGCCATGTTCTTTTGTAGCACTGTTTTCCTAGCACTATTTTTTTCCTGGATAGCTCACCAGGGAACATACTTTGTATCTGATGGAAGTGTTTATGCATGATTCCCAGCAGGACTTTTGGAGAGTACATATTATTTTCTATTTCAAGAAGGGAACTGATTTAATAGGCAGTGTCATGTTTAAAATTTAAAATTCTGTTTAATTATTAAGATCTGGTTGACACTGTCTGACTGACTTTCACTTTTGGCCCTGTACTATCACAGTGACATACAGTTCTACCTTCAAGAGAATTCCGCTTCGTGGAAAGAACTACTACTAGTCTTTGTAAAAATAAGAAAAGGAACTACCTCTGGATTAAAAAAACAAAAAACAAAATGTTTATAGATGTAATAAAAGTAATAATCTTGGGGGAAGAGTCTCGACTAAAAGGGGAAAATGCCAGGATTGAATATGACTACAGTTTAACAGTTGCTTTCTTAATAATTTTGTCTCTGAAGAGCAACTATACCAGTGAATGGTTGATGCCTCATTAATTTGCTTGGCCAAATGTGCATCCTCAACCATCTAATCCAAAAATAGTCAACTGGTAAAAAACAGACGACTTACACTGGCATTTTGAGCGGGTGTATAAAGGTGGATAGACTACAGCAATTCATTTAAATATCCCGGTTCCATGTGCATGTTAATAGTGACTCAGGAACACCCTCTGATACTCGCAGTGTGTCAGTCACATTGGGATTCATTCATCAGTTCCAGGAGCAAGGCAGCTTTTCAAGGCTGGGCACTAAACAGGGGGAGCTTTGTGAGCACCTAGACGCTTCAGCCCGCCACCTGCTCTTCCTCTCCTTGGCTTCCACATAAGTTGCTTGTTCCAGTGATGCTGGCACGTGCTCAATGCCATTTAGAACAAGATTAATACCGTGAGCTGACACAGCTTTCCTGGCAGCCCCTGTCTTGTCTTTTTTCTAACATACTCCACTCACTTCCTATTCTAATATCACTGCTCACACCACGGGAAAAAAGGTCTCTTTCTGTCTTCATGCAACACCTCACCTGAAAATCGCACAGTTACTGAAAGTTTCATCACTTTTGAGATACATATTATAATAAATAAATCCTGACATGATGGACCTGAGAAGGAATTTAACAATATGGGGAGAAATATTCTCAGAAGTCTATTTATCCTGGCCCCAAATAGTCACTGTATTGTATAATTCTATAAAATGTTAGATTCTTAATTTGACAGAGTAGTCTTTTAATCAAAGGAATACCGCATTCATTAGACTACTTTAACCTGTGGAAACACAGGTGAAATGTTATCAGAAAGCCAAGTGATTGTGGCATTTGACTAGAAATTATTCATGATTATCTATAGGAATAGCCTATACTGACTGTGTTCAGTTGACCAATGGCTTACAAGGTATCACTATTACAGGAAACAGAAGGATGTGGAGACCTGTCAAACATTTTGTTATTGATTCTCTACTAAAAAGCATATTACAAATTAAGCACAAAGCTGATAACACAGCTAATTGAAAAGAAGTAAGACAAAATCTCTTAGTGATCATGTCCTCAAGTGGAGAAAATGGCAGATGCTGATGTTGGGGACATTTTTGGCTCAGTGAATGTTAGCTTAGCTCAGATGAGAATAATATAAAAACGAAGGGCCAGAGTCAGGCACAGTGGTGTGCACCCATGTTCCCAGGGAGTCAGGAGGCTGGGGCGAGAGGACTGCTGAAGCCCAGGAGTCAGACGTGGCAGTGAGTCACGATCCTGCTGTTGTAATCCAGCCAGTCAGAAGGAACTCGCCACGCTCTGGGTCCCAAGTTCCAAATTAGGAGTCCTTTATTGATTTGCCAGGGACCGAGAGATGGCTAATGCTCAAAATTCTCTAGGCCCCAAGGAAGGGGCCTAATTATCTTTTATACCTTGATTTAGGTAGGGGAGGGGAGTACCTAGCTGAAGCGGGATTTTACAGAAGCAGAAAAGCAGGTTAGAGGAAGGGACTGTGGGCACAGGTGGTTTCCATACAATGACCAAGAAGGGGGACCATCAGGCATCTTCTACACAATGATCAAAAGTTTCCGCAGAGACAGGACTGAGATGGCCAGCCCAAACGGCGAATGATGGATTTGACTTCCTGAGATAGGGAGTCTGCACTTAGGACCTTGAAAAAGTTTTCACCCAATCGTCTGGCGCAATGAGGGCGACGGGACATACAAATTCAAATGCTAGAGACAAACAGGACAACAGACACAAGACATACAAATCCAGAGGTTAGGAGCAAAACAGGACAACAGACACCGAGGTAGATCAGGCACTGAGGTAAAATGATCGTGGCAGTTTTAAGGACAAACAGAAGACTGGATCCTTAGACGCAGGCCTCTAACGTTCCCATGCGCTAACACAGGCACGCACACATTTATTCAGAGGTTATTACAGCCTTTTTGCACTCTGTAAACCGTTTAAACCCTGAAAAAATTTTTTTATCTTATGTGTAAATATTTCAAATTAGACAGAAACCAGGGACCCCATCCTCCAGCGTCCTGGAGTAGCGATGCAGTCCGGGTAGGGGGTGCCCTCATCAGGAATGAGCCCCTCTAATCAGGCAGAAGGACAGGACCAGGGACCCGGGACACCAGCAGTCCAGAAGCAGACAGTCAAAAGTCAACAGAACCAGGAACTCTAGATCCCTAGAACTGAAAGACAGAAAAACCAGAACCAGGACTCTTCCAGAGTGAGTCCAAAACCAGAACCAGGACCAGGGACTCCTGGGCACCCAGGGTCCAGAGACCAGAACCAGGACCAGGTACTCTGGGGCACCCAGAGCCCAATGTTACAGGAATCACCATAGTTCATTCCGGCGTCCCAGTAATTGGATGATCCCTGTAACTTCCAGGAATAACCAGATCAGGCCTGACTTACCTTCTCAGCAGAGCAGGACCAGGGACTCTGAAGAATAATTTGGTGGAACGTGCCGGGAGTCGATCCACTCTCCTCCGGCAAGGGGTGGTCTACGGGGCCCTCGAACATCTCAGGGGTCGCCTCCCCTATGCTCCGCCTCCTCCCCGAGGGGAGCCCGGAACGAGCTGGGTCTGCACCTGGTGGTGAATTTCTCGCGAGCGAGTTAGAAGGAATGCCACGCTCTGAGTTCCAAATTAAGAGTCTTTATTGATTTGCCGGCCTCGAGACGGCTGACGCTCAAAATCCTCTGGCCCCGAGGAAGGGGCCTGATTCTCTCTCATACCTTGATCTAGGTGAGGGAGGAGAGTGCCTAGCTGAAGCGGACTGTTAGAGAAGCAGAAAAGCAGGTTAGAGGAAGGGGCTGCGCGCACAGGTGCTTTCCACACAATTACCAAGAAGAGGGGCAATCAGGCTCCGTCTACACAATGATCAAAGGGAAAGTTTGTTCTTACAACAGCAGGAGGGAGGTATGCCAAGCAGAACGCGGTTACAATGGTTACAGGTGTTAAGAGCAGTACTCTTCAACGCTTCCAAGTGCAGCACGACCCACCTATGCACTCAAAGGGGCTGTGGTAAGGAGGGCGAAGCCAGGTTGGAGTTTACAGCTAAAATGGAGTCAGTTATGCCAGTCCAGGGAGGTTATTACAACGCCACTGTGCTCCAGGCCGTGTGACAGAGCAAGACCCTGACTCAAAAAAAATGGGGGCCCTGGGGGGCTGCCTCATTAACAAATAACAGAGATTCATCCAGCAACCCCGGCTATTCATCTCCCAGAAAATCAAATTTAATTGGAATGGACCCTCCTTTGGTGGGAACTAGGTATAGATAATCTTATAACTACTCCCAGGAGATCTAATGTGTAGCTAAGCTTGAGAACTAAAGATCTAGTCTATTCACGGGGCCTCTATACAGGACCTGTTAATAATTATTTCAACTGGTAGATAGTCATTTGTGTCCAGGCGTGGTGGATCACACCTGTAATCCAGCACTTTGAGATGTCAAGGCAGGCAGATGACCTGAGGTCAGGAGATCGAGACCAGCCTGGCCAACATGGCAAAACCCTGTCTCTACTAAAAATACAAAAAATTAGCCAGGTGTGGTGGCATGTGCCTGTAATTCCAGCTACTCAGGAGGCTGAGGTAGAGAGTTGCTTGAACCTGGGCGGTAGAGATTGCAGTGAGCCAAGATTGCATCACTGCACTCCAGTCTGAGCAACAGAGCAAGACTCAATCTCAAAAAATGTATATATAAAATAAAAAGTCATTCGTGTGAAATTTCTCAATCAAACATTGGTGATTGATATGTGTTGAATGAACAAGTGAATAAAGGCATTCCTTAAAGAACTATTTATTTCAGAAATATTTAACATATGGCAGCCTTCTTAAACTGGCTGCACAGATAAAATGGTATTCTCTGTGCAGATTTAAGACAGCCTAAAATTCAGGTCATCTGAATTAGATAACTAATATTCTCAGACTTTTCTGATATGTTCTTTTCCATGTATAAGTCAAAAACAGGAATGAATGCAAGTTGTACTATTCCAGGAAATTGCCTTCTCAATCCTGTAATCTTTTTGGTAAAAAGCCTTGATTACGTCATCTTTCCCAAAATACAAGGTTTCCATTGCAATAGCTCCAGCAGAATTGCTATTTAGGATAGTAGATGTTCAATTCTTTCTCTTCCCCAAGGTTGATGTCTACATGTTTCACCTATTATACAGGTTTCTATACATCATTGTAAGAAAAGCTTATCCAGAAGCAAAGAACTAATGCCAAGAGGAAATACTTCCTAATTTAACATGATGAATTCCTAAATGTTATTTGTATTTCTCTGCATATGCATCATCCTCTGCAATGGTAATTTTTAAATCCACATTTTCTTTATATATTCTTCAAAAACATTGTTTTTTTTAAGGGTACTGGAAGTACAGCTATGAATAGCATAGAAAAAGGCCTTGCCTTCAGGAAGATCACATTCAGCTGAGAGAGACAGATAATTAGCTAGCTACTAACAAATGAATAAAAACAATCTTAAAAAATCTAATTTAAAACAGTGGTGTTCCTTTTTCTCTTGGAATGCCAAACTATTATATTTCAACATATACATTATTTCCTTTTTCAGCACTGTTAACAACACTCACTTCACCAGAATGATATCTTATTTGGTAGTGTTTTTTTTAATTTCAAGGAGCATATATTGTCTCTTATTACTCAAAGAGGTTGTTTGCTTGTTTGCTGTATTTGTTTTCTTCCTTCTGAAAGGATACGAGTGGAACAAAACTGAAACTTCTGCAAATTATTGCAACTTGGAGAATCATCTGCTTTCTCCGCCCCTTTCAGGAACATTATCTATATCTTCTCTTCATACACCTGCCCTCATTCAAAAAAACAATTTTCTTTGTGTAAATCTGAATTAATCCACCATATACTTACTGGGTAGCTAGTATGTGCAAAAGTACACTATGTGTTAAATCAAGTAGATTTGGTCCCTGCCCACATACACTGTACAGTTCATCAGAGGAGATAGGACATTATAAAAGGAAACATATTATCAAAATGTGGCAAATACATGAAAGTTCCTCTAAGAGAACGTAACAGGAAAAGCTAACATAGACTGGGCAGTGAAGGAAGGAGCCTTTAAAGAAATGTCTTTGCAAACTAAAGTGGGGTTGGGTGGGAGAATTCTCTGGGAATGGCCCTAAAGTGAAAGAGAGCTTAGTATATTTGAAGAACTGAAAACTAGGCCATGAAAGTAAATGAAAGTGATTGAGGGGGTGGGGCATGAGATGAGGTTTCAGG
The DNA here is from genome assembly GCA_004027715.1 of Plecturocebus donacophilus. Lineage (NCBI taxonomy): Eukaryota > Metazoa > Chordata > Mammalia > Primates > Pitheciidae > Plecturocebus > Plecturocebus donacophilus. The sequence goes on from PVKP010012596.1 coordinate 21,046, forward strand.
GGTGGGTGGGCAGGAGATCCTGCGTATTTTATAGGCTATGTCAGAGTTTGGATATTATTCTAAGCACAGTAGAAAGCCTCTGAACCATTTTAGGCAAGTAATCGGCTTGAGATAAATTATATTTTATAGAGATCATTCAGTTAACTTTGTGGAAAATGGATGGAGATCAGGTAAAAGTAGAAATCAGAAACCACTTAAGTTGTTGGAAGCTTTTCTTGTCCAGTGGAGAGAAGATGGGTATTTGGGTAAAGCCTGGCAATAGAGATGGAAAAAAGGTACTGAGATCTGAAGGGTATTTTGAAAGTATTATTTATGGGGCTTGCTGATAGTATGGACATCAGGGTGAGGGAGAAGGAGGATTCATGAATGACACCCATCCCAGTTTCTGTATTGAGTAATCTTGTAATCTTGCATATTTGCAGTGTGGAAGAGAAAACAGATCTTAAAAATGTCACCATGATGAGTGGAACAAGAAATCCATTACACTCCAGGCAAGGATATTAAATTCAGTCTAACTGATGAAGAAAAATCTTCCTGAAAAATTCATGCTTATGCTGAAATTTGCATGGCAAGAAAGAGTTTGCTAGGCAAAGAAGTGGCCTTTCTTTTTATATCAGGACTTTATTTAATTCCTGCTAGTAATTCATTCATTTGCTTCATATTTCTTCCCTCGGACTTTTAAGATAGGAGATCTAACTGACCCATCTTATCCTTTCCAATCCAGGCCATAGACCCTGGATCCATAGCCAGCCTATGTCTGACTTCTCTTATACCAAATCTGTACAGCAAAAGCCACAATCGAGATTTCATTTAGAAGAGAAGGTGTATACAGTATGGGTAGGATCATCAGATGGACAGCTCTAGAGAAGAGCTGGCTTCTTCTGGCTCCCTCTCCTATAACATTACTTAATGTGTTACAAGATAACTTACTTGTCTGCTCTACTTTCCACTTGACCCAGTTGGAAGGAACACTAATTTTTTTCTCATGTTTAATAAGGGCCTGGAGGAAGGGTGTGGTTCTCTTCAAACTGTTTTATGTTAAACTCCAAACAGAAAAGAAACCATTAGTCATAGATGCATTTGGACATCTGAGACTTAGCAAGTCTGGGGTGGTCAGGAAAGTAACACTCTGAGTTATCATTCCCCTGAGGGGATGACTGGATGGGTAGAGGCTCTAGGGCCTCATCATCTGGTCTGCCAATCCATTTTTCATATACTTCTTAACATCTGTGAATAGTTCAGTGTTCCAAGCAAGGAGTCATTAAATCGGTTTTGTTTATGATTGATCCAGAAAGCTCTGATCTTGTATAAATCCAAAAGGCAACTAGAAATTTTCTCATGTGCTTGGTCCAAAAAGTTATATTGAACATTTTTACAACAGATTTCATATCTGTAATTCTTGATGATGTTAATAGCATGATATATTTGCCCTGAGGACTTGTTTCTTTAAGATTAAGCCACTATAGAATTGCTTTAAAGAATAATAGGGGTAGCTAGGTCAGACCACCAAGGCTAGTGCCCATGTTTTAGAAAGACAAAAATGACAACTTGGAATTTGCTGAGATTACTTTCCCTTGGTAGATCTATTGCTTTGGCTAAAAAGCCAGGTTGAGAACACAGGCAATAAATCATACAAAATGATACCAGCTCACGCAGATCCCTTGTGCCTCCTTGTTTTCCACTTAGGCACACTCTTGCTGGATCCTTTTCATAAGCGGAATGAATGGAGGAAGGCACCAGGTGAATGGAGGCTGAAGCTGCAAGCTGCCTAAGGATGAGAGGCCATATCAAATTACTACAAAAGCAAATTTCTGCTTGCCACTCATTGCATGGCCTAGTTATTTCCGTGTTGTATATTCTGCTGTGATATTGGGCATTCTTGGCGTTTTAGTGCAGCAGTCTATCGTGGCCTAAAACAACGGGACTCTATAAATTAGGACAGTGTTTTCCAATGTTTCCAGTATTGTGACCCACATCAAAAGGAGAAAGCAGAAGCAACTCTTTGAGAAGACAGGGACTAGCCTAGGGGCTCTAGCAGCTTAAGGCTTGACCCAGCCACTCCAAGGCCTGAGGAAATCAATATCTTGTCACCCTAAAAATTCATTTGCAGCACATCAGTGTTTTCTGGTGCACCACCAAATTAAGATGAATTAAACAAAATACAGTTTATTTTCCTTATAGACAAGATGGTGGTCCTGAGCTTATATGGCATCCAGTAACTGAGGTCAGTTCTAGCTCATAGTTTCCGTATCCCCAGAGCAGTTTCCTTGTCTGCATAATTCAAGGTAAGTCACCACCAACTTCACATTTCAGGAAGCAGAATGAAGGGTCAAGAGAAGGAAGGTATACCCCCCACTGTTTTTTAAGACTATTACCTAAAAGTAACACAGTTTACTTTCTCACATACCATCAGTAAATTTAGTGAAATAGCCATGCTTAATTGCAGAGGAAACTGCAAAATATAATCTTTAGGGAAAAAGAAGTTTGATTTTTATAAAAATTACATTATGGAGGAGTAAGAATATTGGGAGACTAGTCTTTCTGCTGTCTGCCCCTTTGATCACCTATATATAGCTGTGTGTACATATTTATGATCAAAGGAGCAAACTTTGGTACAGATAGACCATACTCATCTTTAGTCCAAAAGGTAAAACTCAATATTTCCATTAAATTATTGGATTTAGCTCAAATCATAGGATCTTGGTGATATACAGCCACCTCCATGAGGTCCAGAGAGCCATTTGGGGGTTCTGGTGACCTCTAAATCAAAAAACAAGTTATGCAATTCTCCTCCTCCTCACAAACACACATGAAATAACTTGTATACAACTGTCGAGAGAGAACAAGATAATTTTTCTAAAAGATTATATTCAGAGAAGGAAGGAATGGGAAATACATAGCAGTTCTGTTTTCATTATGATGATCAACTCCCACTAGCAGGAAATTGCAAATATGTTTCTGCCTTAACAACTGAGTAATCTGTTTCATCTCCGAACCCCTGGTTTTGTTTTCTTGGAGGAATAGCTTCCACATTGTCCACAGGTCCCTGCATTTTCCCCTGGAAGATCCCTCCTGTTAATTATCCTCGATGACCACATTTGAAGTGAACAATGGAGAGCGTTTGCCCTTCTTGGCGCTCAAAGAGCTTTTATAGTCATGTGTCTGCTGTTGCACTTGTGAGGGCGCAGGCATTGCTTATATCACTCATTCTTTGGTATCCAGGATTGAAGTTTCTTTGGCAATATAGGCCTCTAGAAACTTAATAGGCTTCTAATCTATTTGTTTACAACAAATCCCTTGGGCATGCAGCCAGCATGGAAGATTCCATATATATCTATGTAATCCAAAGACTTTATCTTTTTTATTCACTAGTCTCTCTGCTTATCTTTCTTGACTTAATAGAAGCTGTCTTAAAGCAATCCGGATATAGGTTTACATGAGAAAGACAATTCCCTTAATATGATTTCTGTCCTCAAGATAACTGCCTTTCTCTGGCCTGAAAATCTTAAACAGGAGGTGTTTGAGAAACAGTTTGAGGTTATCTCATGGTCGCTTCAGAGCCACCTCATATAAATATTTAGTTTAAAGTACAAAATCAACTTTAGCGTTTTACCTTTTAGGGCACCCATGCACCAGCCATGCAGCCAACGTGGATTACTGAGTGCAGGCAGAGAGAGTGGCCCTTGTCCTAGCCATGCATATTTGAGTTTATGCTTGCAAGCTGGTTAGTGATAGCCTGAGTTCATTTTTCCTTTGTAGGATTTGTTATAGAAAATCACTACAAGCCAGTGTCTATAGCATTCAAGACGTTTTTTCAACTATTTTCCGTAGAGTTATAGTCAGTCTGATTTCCAAGATATCACTAGCAACAATTTTGCCAAATACTTTGCAAAAGCATTCCAGCTTTCCAGTCAGAAATATTTGTGTTTTTCCTGCCCACCTCTGGACAGGTTAGATAATAGATAATAAATGTTACCTATTTCAAGTTGTGTTATGTGAAGACATTATTTTCAGGTGCCATATTTTATAGTAATTAAGATATAGGTCATCTGTTTATAACAAAGATCCAAAATAAAAGTACTTAAATAAGACAGAATTTTATTATTTCTTTCTTAATACCAGTTAGGACATAGGCTGCCCAGGGCTACTTTATAATATTAGAGACCCAGGGTGTTTCCAGAGTGTTGCCCCACCTGTCTTAGTGGGCTACCCTCATCCACATAGCATAAGCAGGCTCACCACTGGAGCCAGAATAGAGAAAGGAGAAAAGGAAGGTGTGCCCTTTTATGATCATGACTAAGAAATAGTTAAAACATCTTCCTTTCATAGACATGATTGGCCAAGAATTAGTAACAAAGACAGAACTGGCTACATGGCATCCTGGGAAACGTAGTTTTTGCTAAGAAGTCATATGCTCATCTTGGAATTCTAATACTAAGGAAGAAGAGAAGAATTTGACTTGGAGGGATTATGTCCATCTCCTTCACAAGTTCCTTTGTATTTTAAGAATGGCCTATTTCAGAAGAGTTAGTTTTGTTTCCTTTAGTTAAAAAAAGCTACTACTTACTTGGAGGATTCATGACATCTAGAAATGGAATATCTGAAAACAGAAAAATAAAATTGAGAAAAGTTCCAGATGATAGTCTTCTTTATTTTGCTTAAGACTTCTTTAATTTTTCTTTCTTTTTCTTTTCTTTTTTTTTTTTTTGAGATGGAGTCTTATTCTGTCATCCAGGCTGGAGTGCAGTAGAGTGATCTTGGTTTACTGCAACCTCTGCCTCCTGGGTTCAAGCAATTCTCCTGCCTCAGCCTGCCAAGTAGCTGGAATTACAGGTGCCCACCACCATACCTAGCTCATTTTTATTTTTATTTTTTAGTACATATGGGATTTTGCCATGTTGGCCAAACTGGTCTAGAACTCCTGACCTCAGATGATCCACCCACCTTGGCCTCCCAAAGTGCTAGGATTACAGGACTGATCCATTGTGCCCAGCCTTAAGATTTCTTAATACTTATTTGTTAGAAGCTTAAGCTATGTGAATCATCCTTTGAAACTGGTCCTCTTTTTTATTGCTTTCTAACATTGATATATTTTTAATTCTTGCTGCCAAATTTTTATTTAATCTCTTAGCTTAATGAAAGTTGAAGATTTGTTACGTTTTCAAAACACACAAAAAGCTGCAATTATATGTTGACTTTTTCTAAAAATTGTTGGGTATACAAATTATAGCAACTATTGGGGAAGCCGAGGAGAGAGCTGCAGTGAACAACCTTTCCCGAATATTTGACATATTTGTATAACTTATGATTTTCAAATCTGAAAAATTCAATTATCCAGAATGTGGGAATTAACAGTCTATTTAACGGCAGAAAAAGGAGCTTTTTAACTGAACTATAATATACATGTTATACTATTAATACTTTTCATTAATACAATCCTTAACTCCACCCAAGAGTCGAGTATATCTCTTACAGATCAGCCAAGTCTTGGTGAGCTCTCGGTATATCTAATATAGGGAAGTATAGCCACATCTGAGGGTTCAGGCTTTGAAGTTATAGATTTGACTTTAGACTCCCAGTCCATCAGTTACATTTACACATCCTAGGAAAATTGTTTACCACTCTAAGCCTTCTAGTTCACAACAATCAAATTCATGTAATAGCACTACTGAAGAGGGAAATCAAATAATAACAACAGTAGTCTGTCATTGCTGCATAATAAAATAAAGTTTACTGTGCTGTGTTCAAATAAAACCTAACTCCCAGCTCTGCTTAAAATTAACTAACTCCCTGTAAAACCTACTTTATCTATTCTCCCCACATTCTAGCAAATTTCCCAGGCATCTCAAAACTCCTGTTTCTCTTGCTGACCAGCTGCAAGTTCACAGGGCAAGATAACCCCAAAGAATGTACAATGTGTTTCTCAAAAGGCTATTTTTCAAATGTAAGGTACATGTTACAAATTAACTATTCTGGCTTCTGGCTTCTGTAAACCTGTTAGCTGCTACTTCATCCTGAATGTATAAAAAGTACCCCATTTTCTTTGTTCTTTGCTCAGCCTTGGGATGCTAATCCGCTGAGCTGGTGGCCACCTTAATAAAATCCTCCTGTTTCACTCATTGGTCTCTCTGGTCTCCTGAATATTCTGCAGCACTACTTGCTGTTCAGATTAATATAAAGTTTAAATGATATTATCCATAAAATGTATTTAGATAGCCTATAGCGAATGGTAAGTATGTAATACAGGCATGCCTTGGAGATATTGCAGTTTTGGTTCCAGATTACGGCAATAAAGCAAACATCACAATAAAACAAGTCACACAAGTTTTTTTTTGTTTCCCAGTGTATATAAAAGTTATGCTTACACTATATTGTACTCATATTAAGTATAAAATAGCATTATGCCTAAAAAATAATAATTTACATTAATTAAAAATACTTAATGCTAAAAAATGCAAATGGTCAGGTAAGCCTTCTAAAAATTCTAATCTTTTCAATCGTGGAGGGTCTTTCCTTGATGTCCATGGCTGCTGACTGATCTGGGTGGTGGTTGCTGAAGGCTGGGGAAGCTGTTGCAATTTCTTAAAATAAGATGACAATGAAGTTTGTCATGTGGATTGGCTATTCTTTTCATGAACAATTTCTCTGTAGCAAGCAATGCTGTTTGCTAGCATATTACCCATAGTAGAACTTCTTACAGAATTGGAGCTAATCCTCTCAAACCCTGATGCTGCTTTATAAACTAGGTTTATGAAATATTTCAATGGCTTTGTTGGCATTTTAACAATTTAACAGGATCTTTACCAGGAATAGATTGGATCTCAAGAAACCACTTTATTTGTTCATGCATAAAAGCAACTTCTCATTTCTTTAGATTTTTTTCATGAGATTGCAGCAATTCAGTCACATCTTCAGGCTCCACTTCTAATTCTAGTTTTCCTGCTATTTCTACCACATCTGCAGTCCACTGAAGTTTTGAACCCCTCGAAGTCATTCATGACCATTGGAATAAACTTCAAATTCTTGTTAATATGAATATTGTGACCTCTTCACATGAATCATGACTGTTCTTAATGTCATCTAGAATGGTAAATCTTTTCCAAAAGGTTTTTAATTTACTTTGCTTAGATTCATCAGAGGAATCACTGTCTATGCCATTTATAGTCTCACAAAATGTATTGCTTAAATAACATGACAAAAGTCAAAATTACTTCTTGATCTATGGGTTGCAAATGGGTGTTGTGCTAAAGGGATGAGAACAACCTTAACCTTTTTGTACCTCTCCATTCGAACACTTAAGTGGCCAGATACAATGTCAATAAGCAATAATATTTTGAAAGGAATCTTTTTTTTTTTTTTAGCAGTAGTTCTCAACAGTGGGCTTAAAATATTCAGTAAACCATGCTGTAAACAGATGTGCTATCACCCAGACTTTGTCGTTCCATTTACAGTGTAGATTTACCTACATTCTTAAGGGACCTAGGACTGTTTAAATGATATGTCAATCCATTTGAATCCATAAGCATTGGATTCAACTTAAAGTCACTAGCTGCATTAACCCCTAACAAGAGAGCCAACCTGTACTTTGAAGTTCTAAAAGCAGGCATTGACTTCTCTCTAGCTATGAAAGTCCTAGATAGCATCTTCTACCAATTGAAGGCTGTCTCACCTACATTGAAAATCTATTGCTTAGTGAAGCCACCTTGATCAATAATCTTTGTTAGATTTTCTGGATAACTTGTTACAGCTTCTACGTCAGCACTTGCTGCATCATCTTGTATTTTTATGGCATGGAGTTGTCTTCTTTCTTTAAACCTTGTAAACCAACCCCTGCTATCTTCCAACTTTTCTTCTGCAACTTCCTCAGCAGCCTTCATAGTACTGAAGATAATTAAGGCCTCACTCTGGACTATGCTTTGACTTAAGGGAATGTTGTTGTGGGCTTGATCTTCAATCCAGACCACTCAAACTCTTTCCATATCAGCAGTAAGTCTATTTCACATTCTTATCATTCATGTGTTCACTGTAGTAGCACTTTTAATTTCCTTCAAGAACTTTTTCTTTGTATTCACAACTTGGCTAACTGATACAGGAAGCCTAACTTTTGACCTCTCTTGGCTTTCAACATGCCTTCCTTCCTCATTAAGTCTAATCAAAGACCACTGATCACAAACAATCCCAATAGATATAATAATAATACTAAAGTTTGAAATATTTCAGGAATTAACCAAAATGTGACAGAAACATAAAAGTGAACACATACTGTTGGAAAAAATGGTGCCAACAGATTTGCTCAAGACAAGGTTGCCACAAACTTTCCATTTGTTAAAAAAAAAAATGCAGTATTTGCCAAGTGCAATAAAGTGAAGCACAATAAATTAAGTGCAATAAAATGAGGTATGCCTGTACTTAATTTTAATACCAATGGGTAGACCTATACATATTCCTATGGAAAAATATTTCTATTAAAATACTCCATGATATAAGCTGAAGACAGAGTAATACATAATGAGTAACTCTGTTATATATAGTTCAAAAATAAGCAAAGCTAATCAATCAGTGATGTTAGAAGTTAATGTAGAAGTTATCCTTGCAGTGGGCAGTGATTGGTAGGGAGCATAAGGAAGGCTTCTAATGTTATGTTAATGTTCTAATTTTGGGTATGTGTGCTGATTTAAAAAGGCATGTTACATTTGTAAAAATGCATCAAGCTATAGCCTTGTGATCTGTTAATTTTTTTTCTGTATGCCATACATCAGTCAATAAAAATTTTTAAGATTCTTTAAACAAAAGAGAATAACTACACACTAGAAAATTTTTCAGTCTATTATTTAAAACAAGTAACCTGACTTCTTGGCAAAAGGAGTAAAAAAAAAGTAGTAGGGCAATAAGATATTTATGTAAAGTGCGTATTCTTGAAGACTTCATATTATTTAAAACTTACTTCATCTAAGAAAAAAGTAAAAAGAAGCATTCGTGTTTTTTGAAAATTTGATTCATAAGATTTTATTACTGTTTTATACTGAATTATTTTGAACTAGCAACATTTGAACTAATAAAATATATGGACTTTATAATTATTAAACTGTCAATAGTAACCAGAAACAATTGTGTTCTTCTCTCTCTTTGGAAGAATTCTAGTTATCCATGCTGTTTAACAGAATATTTGGTAAATGTGTTGCCTTTTGAAAGATGGTTACATGCTAATATTTATTAGAGTTTATAAGACAGAAAAGAAAACACAGAAGGATACTAAACCCAATATGAAGTTAACTCTTTACAATTCAGCTAAATGTCTTCCATATAAGAATCAGTAAAAATAATAGCTAAATTTTACCAAGTATTTATTATGTGCTCAGTCACTTGTCTAAAGAGTTTACCTACATTTTTGCTTTTTAATTCTCACATTGAATCTATGAGAAGTATCTCTCCCATTTTTGAGATAATGAAATGAAGGCGAGGAGAAACTAAGAAACTTGACCAAGAACACTAGCCCAAAGGGGAGCAAGATTTGAACCAAAGTACCCTGCATCTAGAGGGAGTGAGCATCATTTACATTGGTCCACCACCAGGTAGGAAATTCTGGATGTGTATCCCAACCTCCCCAGCAAATCACTGAAAAAATATTTCTACTAGATAAATATGAGTTTTCATGGAGAAGAATGCAAACTTTGTATCATTTTATAAAATTAAAAAGCATGAAAAATTTTCAAGCCTTCTAGGCGGCTGCTTTTTGGTGCCTCTAGATTTCCCCAGCTGATATTATGGTGGAAAATTTTAGGGAGCTCTACATGATAGCATTCTTCTTAATAAAGTAGTTAAGTGAAGGCAGAAATAAAGAAAATGTGACTTAGTCATGTGGAAGATAGATAACTAAAGAGATAGTATGTCAAGCAGACTTACGCCTTCAACTGAAAAGAAATTCTATTTTACCTACGAGTTCAATTTACATTTTCTAATTTGCCTTCAGTATTCGGAATTCTATGCCATGCAGAAACAAGAAATGCTTGATTTAAAAATTGATGAACTCTCAAAGAAAGTCTTTATCATTTAGTTGTAAAAATATTTCTCCTGAGGTTTAAGTTAACCTGCCTGATGTTAAATCAATTAACCAATCAACAAACAACACAGTGAGTGAATTTACAACATGGTTGCCCCTATAAAGTTGCTGTAGAGGTTTTCTAATTCTTTGCCCCAAGGAACAAAATAATAATAAATATTATGTTTCAAACATGAATCAATTGAGCAGTGTGAAAAAATTCTCAATCCCTTTTTCTCCCTCTTATTATGTAGACAAAATAGCTGGCTGAGTTACTGATAAGGATTTTTCACTTTTCCACTGATTATTCCAGCTTTGCATAGACAGTGCCTATAACTAATTATATTGCTAGTTGATATCCCCTGGGTTTCTTACACCAACTTCTGGAACCACAGTCTTTTCTCTGATAGGCTTATTTGCCTGTTAGCAAAAAAGCAATGTGGTCATTTTCTTTCCTCTGCTACTGTTAATTACTCCTCTCTCTTTTCAGATCTACCAGCTGCTGTCACTACAATGAATAAACAAATGAATCTTATAAGATACTTAAGAGAGAATTTAGCAAGATGTCCTCAGAATGCAGAGTCGGCAAACTGAGCAAAGATATCATCTTGCCTAATTCAAGTACACAGTTGAAATATTTAGAAACAAAAGTGTAGGGCCAAGAGTCATTCATGAAGACATATCAACTAAATAATTAATTTTAAAATCTGAAGGGAAGTCTGGATTTTAAATTCTGAATTCTGCTTATCCTCTGCATACATAATAATGAAAATACTACTTAAAAATTTAACAATCCTAAATTATATTGCTCATCAGGATGTGAAGCAATTTGGATCCTGGAAACATTTCAGTGTTATTTTACATTTTCTAATATTTCATGAACATGTTTAGCAGGATATTTAGGAATATTATATATAATTAACAAATAGTAAAAACGATGCATTTAATTTAGTCAAGGTATCTTAAAAGCTTCTTACACTTCATAAATTGAGTTCTTAGTCTAATTGAAATAATGGGGACATTATTATGAAATATATGTTTAGCTCTGCAATTTTAAGCAGGTTTTGCATGCTTAAAATATTTTAAAATGATAATAATTTAATTTGCTTTCTGTGTTCCTAGTTATTAAAAAGAACCTTTTTCCATACCAGAAAGGATATACAATAGGCTATATTTGGTTGTGCTTTAAAGGATCTTCTCAAAATAAAACTAGTTAAAAAATCACTGAACACTTCCTTAAAAATAAGTTGGAGTTCTCAACATAAACTTGTTCTCTAGTCTTCATAATAAAACTAAGCTGCAGGTATTATCCTTCCCTTATTTAGAGACAAAGAAACTGAATGGCCTAGAACTCTAAAATGAGAGCTCCATGGTCAGAATCTGAAGGGCTTTCCATCTCCACCGTGCATAAAGAGACTGCATATCTGTGGCACACAAACTGCCATGGCCTTCTCCTGAATGCATGACAGACATTGCTCAGCAATTTCAATACTTCTTTGCTCCGAGCTTCCACATGGTCCCAGAATCCTTTTCCACCCAGTACTTCAAAAGCCATTACCAATCGATTGCCATTGGCCTGCAACTTAAAACCCGTTTTCCCTCCCTGGCCCTTGCATTTTCCACTAGAACAGGCTGCCTTTTGAGAAATGATTAAAGAGCGGCTACATCCCGGATGTTCTGAAGTTTAAAATATAAAAACCCAGATCATCATGTAGCTGATTAATGTTTTCAAAGTCTTCTGTGAGTGGATTTTAAATAGATTCTGCTCAGTGCATCAACTACTCTCTGAAAGCATATTTTCCTCTTTGGAAAGCTGCTTTGGGATAGTTCATTAACATGACATAAAAAAAAACCGGTAATTTTGAAAATGAAAGAAGAGTCCTTTAGTACATTTAAATGCTCTGAAGTAATGTGGACTCTCAGGGGCACTTGATGATGTGTCAGTATATGGAACTAAGGAACTGAAAAATACATTGGAGCAGGATTGTTCAACTTATTTTGAGGCTTCAAGAAGGATGAGATTAGAAAACAAACAGTGCTGAAGGAAAATCCCCTTAGCCTGAGCAGATTTGTAGAGGTGAGTCAAGTCCTGATCATATTCTGGCTGTAACAAAGTTGTTACATCTTTGGGTTTTGTTTTGTCTTGCTTTTTTGTTTGTTTGTTTTTGATTTTGGTTTTTTTGAGACCGAGTTTTGCTCGTCTCCCATACTGGAGTGCAATAGTGCTATCTTGGCTCACTGAAACCTCCCCCTCCCAAGTTCAAGTGATTCTCCTGCCTCAGCCTCCCGAGTAGCTGGAACTACAGGGGTGCACCACCATGCCGGCTAATTCTTTGTATTTTTAGTAGAGAGGGGGTTTCACCATGTTGGCTATGTTGGTTTCAAATGCCTAATCTCAGGTGATCCACCCACCTCGGCCCCCCAAAGTGCTGGGATTACAGGCGTGAGTCACCATGCCCAGGCCACATGTTTGTTACTTACAGGTGCCAGAGACTGTAACACAGGCAGTGTTACAGGAAAGGGATCCCGATCCAGACCCCAAGAGAGGGTTCTTGGATCTCAGGCAAGAAAGAATTCAGGGTGAGTCTGCTGTGCAAAGTTAAAGCAAGTTTATTAAGAAAATAAAGTGGTGAAAGTACAGCTACTCCATTGACAGAGTAGGATGTTCCCAAAAGTAAGAGGAGGAACTCATCCACCCTACACACAATGCTTGTATGTATGGGGAGATGTGTTCTGCTACACAGGCTTGTGATAAAGGATTAATTTTCTTAATTACTATTTTTTGCAAGGATCAATATTATTATCTTTACAGCAAAATTAGGTGTGCCTTTGTTCTTCAGATATTGGGATATCTGGAACTCCCAAGTCTGGGTCTGTTTGATAAACATTATTAATTGTTCCCTTAACTGTAGACATCTAGAGGCTAGGAAGGCCTAACTCTTTGACAATGCAGCCTAGCAACTCTCAGTCTCATTATTCCTAGCTCTCACTCAAAATGAAGTTGCTCAGGTTTGAATGCCTCCCACAGCGGGGTTTGGTGGGGTGAGCAGGAGAAATCCTGTACTAGTGCTGTCTAGAACTCTCACCATGATAGGGGTTATGATTTAATTTAAGTATTTAGATGCTTTATTACTTTCACTGAAGCATTGTTAGCTTTCAGAAAGGCTTTATGGTGATATAATTATGTTTCAATGAGAGCTCATGTATAAACTGTTTTCACAGTTTTATTTCTTTTTTCTGGGCTTCTCAGATATGCACTTTCTACTTTTGTCACATAGATAGTTGAAGAGCATCAAAATGGGAGGCTAAAAGATGTCTTCAAGTATGTGACTACATATTCCAGTATATCCATTCTTAACCCTTGTCCAGTTAAGAATGGTGATTCCAGTGAATTCCATGAAAACATTAAAGAAATATGTAGGCAATGAGAAAAATACAATTTTGAGTTCCATCCTTTCAACTTTGGTTTATTTGCATCCTTCTGATTGCTGTCTTTATGAGCTGTGAAACTTTGTGGGTGCCCTCAGTTGTCCAAACGAAAAGTCAGGTGCGTGTAAATCACGGATACTCTGCCTGAACAAAATGTGTTACTAGGTGTTTAATTGTCTTCTTTGCCTTCACATAAATTAAACATCTTGGCAGCTAAAACCCTTTAACCAATTCGATGGGTTTTATAGTGGAGGTCCTTGACGTAATTTAATATTTAAATACTGCTATTTCGTTGGTGTTTCCTCTTTCCAATCTTTGAGGAAATGTGACGTTTATATGATTTTCCTCTCTTTAAAAAACGTTTTAACACACATAATAATAGGGCAAGAAATGTGAAGGCAACAAGGTAAAAAAAAGAGACAAGCATAAATGCCGCACAATGGCTAAGCAGCATGAAACATTTAGAATTTCTGACAATTTTAACAGTTGTCTTTGTGACTAGAATGTGCATAGAGCCCATCTTTGATTTAACAAAAATTTAAAACATTTTCAAATGATGATTTTTATGCTAGAAAAGAGTAAATGATCTCCTCAACGGCCCATGACATCGTAAAGCTTGAACTTTCTTCAGACCTTCAGGAAATGATCTTGTGAGGAGATGCCAGTGTTCTACCCAGGAGAGATTAAGTTCCTAATGATCCTATTTCAGCTATTTTGAGAACAGGGAAAGCTATATACTCTAGTACAAATCTGTATATTTGTTTGATGTCTGATATCCTTTTCCATTACTAGTTTTCTCTTTCTTCCTAGGCCTGCTTCTGTGACTCTAGGTACCAGAGAAATAAATGTGCTTTCTTCAAAGGCATATCATGCAAGTCCTTTTTAAACTGTGCCCTTTCATAGGGGTCAGTCTGTGTTTTTTCACATTCAAATAATCTAACAGTTTTCCAATTAGCACTTTCCACTCAAAGCACAGCACATTCTTCAAACTGGCAAATATTTTTGGCTTCTTTTGTCAAACATAAAACTGCAAATATTTGGAGTTCTTTTTTTCTTCAATTTGAGCAATAAGACAATTTTAACTATTTGTCCAGAAAATGCACATAGTTTTACAGGGCTTAGACACCCACCGGTGTACAAAAGTATGGGTAAGTGTCAGATACAAAGAAACAATATGATTAAACTCATGCCTGCACTCATTAGTTCATAACTGCACACATTGTCTCATCTCTTTTACAAAAGTAAATCAGGAATTGGTAACAAACCACTGGATAATCAGAGAAAGGTAACTCTCTTGAACATGCTTGTTATCTATATAATACAGGGCAACTAAGTACTTTATAACTCCAGAATTCAATGCATACTGTATTTAAGTTTGACCCTAAATAAATTTCCATGATCTTTAGGAAGAGCACAAAGGTCTTCTGTTTATTAAGCCCCTGCTCCATGTCAGGCACTGCTCTCAATTATTTTGCCCGGATTTCATGGCATTCTAACCACAGCCATAGGACATACATACTGTTCTCCTTTTGTTCTTAATGAGGAAGAGGAAAATCACACAGGTGCACACACCTGGATTTGACCCTAGTTTGTCTAATTCCAAAGCCTACTCTTGACTCTATTACTTGGTTTGGAGGATGGGAGATATTGCTCTAATTTATCTTATGTAGTCACTCTTCTAAATATATACTGGCTTAATCAATGAAGGTTACTTTCAGTTTATGATCAGAAATGACAGCTACTGAGCCTTGCTGTTAATATTTCCATTTAAACGTGGCCTACTTTGAACTAAAATAGTCTAAAATATCTGTATATGAACAAAATATACTGGACACTAAGTATATAATATCTTCCTGGGCAGACATGGCAAGAAACAAACAAATCTAAAATTGTTGATGAGTAACTTAATTCCAAGTCATTAATTCAAAGGAAGACTTATTCAAAAGAAGGAAAAAATTTAGGAAGTCATAAACTGTAAGATTTTTCCTCCTCTTCCTCCTCCTCCTCCTTTTCTTCTATTGTCATGTCAAGGGTGAGGAAAGAGATAAATGATTTAGCAACAAAAAATTGATCAGGAAAGTACATCTCCACTGACTTACTGAAGATGTAAAGACTTTAAAAATATAAGGTACTGTTTAAAATATGTATCTGGGGCCAGGTGTAATGGCTCACACTTGTAATCCCAGTACTTTGGGAGGCTGAGGTGGGCAGATCACCTGAGGCCAGGAGTTTGAGATCAGCCTGGCCATCATAGTGAAAGCCCATCTCTACTAAAAATACAAAAATTAGCTAGGCATGGTGGTGGGTGCCTGTCAGCCCAGCTATTTGGGAGACTGAGGCAGGAGAATTGCTTGAACCCAGGAGGCGGAGGGTGCAGTGAGCCAAGATTGTGCTACTACACTCCAGCCTGGGTGACAGAGCAAAACTCCCACTCAAAATAATAATAATAATTAATAATAATAAAATAAAGTAAAATATATATCTGGATAAGAAAGATAATTAAAGATTACCTTGAAACAGTAAAAGCAATGACTATATTACAATGGTAGAGAGGTGGCTATTTTTTTTCTTTTAACATTTTCATTTTAAGTGTCAAAATTTTTAAAAAGTATTGTTTAAAAAACAGTTATTGATATCTAGCCTTCCATATTGCAAATATCATGTGCAAAATTTAGTACCATTTTGTATGTTCTTACAATGTGCATTTATTCCATGTAGTCTTGAATATGTGTTACGTACTTTTAAAAACACAGGAGAATTGTAGGCAATATCTCTTTTATACGATATTCTATCTTGAAAAATATACTAATCAAAAAAAATTGCAAGAGATTTCTATAGTTAGATCACTTGCTCACTTACCAACATGATCCTCCTCTCAGACTCAGAGGACAAAACATACATATTAAAGTAAATATATTCTCTATTATTTCAAAAACTTTTATATCTAATATCTAAATCAAACTATTTTTTAAAAAGCTATCTTAAGTGAGGTTTTTCCCTTGTTCCTTCAAATAAATAAAACCAACTATTAAAATATTTTGCTTATGATCAGATGCACACAATTCTAAGAAATTCACTAAAATTTCCCAAAAGTAAGGATCCATCTGAATTCATTATAAAAACACTTTAATTTTTCCAAGGGAATCTAAAAGCAAAGTCTTCCCTAAATTCTTCCTCAGCTTTCTTTTCCATCAGGATTAGATCTAAAAACTTAGAATTTTGCAGCTTGCCCTCATTCTTGCATTCAAATGTGGCAAATTTATATATATTCCTTCACTGTAGTTCATGGAATTGTATCTTCCATGCAGCCTAATCCTTTTCTCTACTGTCTGGTAATCATTGATCCTTTAACACATCTCAGTAACTACAAGGATTGAAAAACTATTCCTGAGCTCACAGCAAGTTTTCTGAAACCTCAAGAAAACCCATTCTTTCATAATTCACAAAGATAAGTCCTGGGGACCTAGTCAGAGCCTTAAGCCTCTATAATAACTTCTAGAAATCATTTTTAGGGTTTTCCTAAACTCTAGGATATCAGTTTCTCCATTGAATCTGATATCTGAAGAGAGGTCTTCAATCTTCACTTTTTCCGAGATGTTCTGAAATTAAAGAGCCTAGCTGAGAGAAACTCTCTGGGGAGATTATGTCTTTCTAAGACCTGTTTAAAACTGACCACTGAGCCTTAGCTCAAAGCTACACTGCCTGACTAAGGGTTCAGGCACAGGTCTTGGGAAGCCTCATGATGGCCCCTTTCTCTAATTTCCTGTGTTGTTTTTTGTTTTTTTAAAAATCTATTCAACTTAGCTTAATTAAGAAGTTATCCTTCTACATCATAAAAACTGCTTACATCTTCAATGATTCTGCTTAAAAGTCACCTCCATAAAAAAAATCCACGTAAGTAGAGTTTGATGACAGTGACCCATAAATACCTCTACCACACCACCTCTCATCATTTAGACAGTTCAAGAACCCAAGTGAAGAAGCTTCAATCTGTGATTTCTTATTTAAAATCCTCTAATTAGTTGGTATTACTACTGTCTGTAACTGATTGTATCAGTTAATTTCATCACAATGCATATAAAATCATGGTCATATTTGAAGCCTTATTTGGACCAGCAAACTTTCCCCAGCTGGCCACTCTTAATGAGATTTTACATATATTGTAAATTAAAAATATATTGGACAAAAGAGTATGACTAAAATAATGAAAGTCCAGCCGGGAGTGGTGGCTCACAAATGTAATCCCTGCATTTTGGGAGGCTGAGGCGGGTGGATCACCCTAGGCCAGGAGTTCAAGACCAGCCTGGCCAAAGTGGTGAAACTGTGTCTCTACTAAAAATACAAAATTAGATGGCTTGTTGGCAGATGCCTGTAGTCCCAGCTACCCAGGAGGCCGAGGCAGGGAGAATCGCTGGAACCCAGGAGGCAGAGGTTGCAGTGAGTCAGGATTGTGCTACTGCACGCTAGCCTAGACTGGGTGACAGAGAGCATCTCCGTCTCAAAAAAAAAAAAAAAAAAAAGTCCATTGATAAGCATGTAGTCCTTCAGGGAAAAAAAACTAAAGAAAAAAGAAAATCCAGTGGATATAGATAAATTTAATTGAATTAACTAATCATCAATCTGGATTTTTTCCTTTCATAGCTTGCATGTTCCCTGAAAAAAAAAACAAAACATATATTCTTGTTTAATCTTGTTAATAAGATCACAATGAATGCCTAGTAGGAGCAATATGTCTTTATAATTTAAATTTTGTGTTGCCTGTGTTTATTTTTTTGTTAGCCAGAGCTAAGTTATATATTGTGTTGCCTGTCTTTGTTTTTGTGTCAGCCGAGGTATATAAGAAAACCTCGTAGAAAGTTGAGATTGTACATGACACTTAGGGGAGAATAACAATGTCTTTCCAGATAATAATGCTCAATGTCTTGTTCCCTCTAATGCCTCTTTAGAACAGTGTACAGACACCACACTAGGGGTAGGTATTCTGAAATTGTGGTCTTGTCCTATGTTTACATTGTTTCATTGTCAATATTGTAAAACTTTATGTGCTATGAAAATATTTTGTGAATTTAACATGAGATTAATTGATATATCTTAATGCCATGACAGTTTTAGAGATCAAAAGATAGAAAAAAATGATTCATAATCAGTAGCACATGATTTTATAACAAAGCAAGAAATACAGTGTATAGAACTACCTGAAGTTCTGTTTAGCTCACATTATGAATAGGAGGAGTGTTGTCAGGAGCCATAGCAGATTAGTAGAAGCACAAAATCAACTCTTTCTATTTTTCCTCTAGCAGTCCAGAAAGAGCCATCTTTCTCTGGGTGATGGTCAGTATGTGCCTGCTGCTGGACCACATTGAACTTCATTCATATGCTTCTCCCTGATGATCAGACATCCAATAGAGAATGCAATGTCCAATCTTCCAAGAAGAGCATTTACTTAGCATGGCCAAGTGTAGGAGCAGGTGATCCCTATGTCTTTGATGACTGGCATGTAGATGAAATGTTCCCACTGAATCAGGCTCTAGTTGAATGATTTCTTTTTATCCCAGGATAGTTGACATATGGAGTGGCCATGAGATGGAGGTGGCAAGGAATGGAACTTCATTTTATTATAGTTGGAAATATTTTGATTTCTGCCTTATTTTTTGGAGGGGGAAGGGGAGGGAGCTTTGCTCTTGTCACCCAGGCTAGAGTGCAATGGCGCAATCTCGGCTCGCTGTGAACTTCGCCTCCTGGGTTCAGGCGATTCTCCTGCCTCAGCCTCCGGAGTAGCTGGGATTACAGGTGCGCACCACCCTGCCTGGCTAATTTTTGTATTTTTAGTAGAAAGGGGTTTCATCTTGTTGGCCAGGCTGATATCAAACTTCTGACCTCAGGTGATCCACCTACCTTGGCCTCCCAAAGTGCTGGGATACAGACATGAGCCACGCCCAGCTGATTTCTGTCTTGTTTTGACAAAAAAAGATGAACTTGATATCTTGCAAACTCTTTATATTTACTATTTCTTTGACTAAAATTTTCTTCTCAATTTTACTTGGATACAGCACTGATAATGATTTCTCCTCACAGATAGGCATTAGACTATAAATGAGACTCAGAGCAACTTTTTACATGCTTCCTCATCTCTGTAAATCAATCATGAAAGAAAATATTTGCTTTCTCTTCTTATTCTAAAGGATAACAAAGACAAACAAACAATAACTCTTGGGGAAAAGCACAACTGATGTAAATTTTGCAAAGGAGACCAGACAAAGAGATGACCTCACTTCCTGAGAGTGTTATCTACAAATGAAATGACAGCCATTTTGGAAGACATTTATTTGTCAAGACTAATTTATGTAACGTAATCATGTGCTTCTTTTATAGTGGATTTTTCAAATGTGATAGATGCTCAGTTAGCTTTAGAGTATGATCTATTTTTTTAGTAAATGATTGATTTGTATCTATCAAGGTTTGATGTTGAAACATTCTAAATATGTATACATACATATACATGTATATATGTAAATGTAATCACACATTTGAACATAACAAACAATTATTTGTCCATAGATGTGTTACTAAGCACTCTCTGAAGATCTACCCATGGCTGTGAATATCAGGTGTGTATTTAATATGAAGGTAAAGTATGTCATGAATATATACTAATGAGAACTTAGTGAAGTAGAAGAAATCTTATTTTTCCCAAAACATGAACAATGTTTTCCAATCTCCTTTTTCCAGAAATAAAATTTAGTTATTCTTAAATAACATGTAATGAGCTGAGCCAACTGCTTTATGTGAAGCATCTATTTAGGGCGCTAGCCACATATAGTCACAACCTTTACATAGTCTTCCCTTTGATGTTGTGTACCTCCACATAAAATTGCACACTTGAAATGGATGACGCAAAATGATTCCTCAAAATCAGCATAGTTTCACTTAAGCTAGCCTAACTGAGGTTTCTGAATTATTTTATGACTTTCAAACTCAAAGTAAATAAATTCCTTTGTTGAATTCTCCTAATTTCTTTCAAGAAAAAAAATGTTAACCTACTAATTGCTTATGACTGGTGGTTCAAAGCTATAATTTTTCTAAAAATATAATTCCACTTTCGGAGGAACCAAATTTTGACCTTTACGTGCAGTTATTCGAGATGATATTTCATTCTTTTAATGTTTATAGAATTCAAAGAACTTGAAATTTCTTTTCTATTTAAAACTTACATTGTTATAAATGAAGTAGCAAGACCTAAACAGACGTGTTCCTCATTTTAAGGCAAATTTTTAACATTAGGAAACGTAGAAATGATAATTATTATTAAAAGACTGAGTTCCTTATTATAATTGTGATCTTTATGCTATGATAACAGTAGTACACCTTTAAATGGATTAATTAATATAAGGAAATAACAGACATATTTATACCTCTGAATCACAATATTTCAGAATAAGATCATGTGATCCATTTTGGACACTTTCATCTTACAGACAGTGGAAGGCAATAGAATGTAATGGCTAGGAGCACAGATTTTTGGACTCAGACAAAACTAACATTGAATCAGCTCTGACGCTTCTTGGCCAGCATCCCCAGATAGATTATTTACATTATTCATAACATTCTAACATTCATTGTATGCTTATCATGTGTCAAGCATCGTGCTAACCACCTTACACCAATACTCCTATTTAATTCTCACAACTTTATGAGGTAGGTACTATTATTATCTCTAATGTATAAATGGGGAAATGAGGCTTGGCAAGTTTTAATACTAAAATCATGTCAGTTTGACACTAAAAGCTATTCTATCATGTGCTACCCTATTCTGTCCTTTTTCTTCTTTGAGTTGCAATTTTCCCGACTGTTATATTGTATAACTTTAGAGCTTGTTTGTAAAAATGAAATTAACACATATGTGAAAGTACCTGGAAACAGTGAACTCAAATTCTCAGAAATAGTGAACTCTTATTTCTCAATATCCAGTCTCATCATAGTTTTGTTTTGTTATTATTGGTACACATAGAGTACATACCTTCTGCTTCATGTTTACTGAATGCCAACCACTATATAATGGCAATGAATTTTATTCATTGAGAACATATTTGCTTCAGATTTCTTCTACCTTATCACATTTCTTAGGGCACACAAAAAACGACTTAAAGCAATTTCATATTCTTTAAGAAAATGAGATAACTTTAAATATGTAGAAAAAAAAGGAAACGCTTAGCCTGCTCCTATAAATTGGACAAATTGAAGGCAAAGGGAATTAGAGTTTCTTGAACCAAATGGGGACAGAAGCTTTTTGGATATGAATTTTTCATCTTATTTTGTGTTTCTGAGAGCTGTAATTTGGAATTTTCTATAGGAATTTTGAAGTGGTAAAAGCTGGAAAATTAGAACATCCTAAAATCTTGTTACAGTAAATGAATAAAGACTCCACAATCATACTGCTTGGAAGGATCCCGTAAATGGGTGCACTCAACTTGCTCTTTTAGGGGGCTTCCTCTTGATAATTATGCAGGCGCTGAGGAAGAGGCAAAATTACACGGTGAACTCATCGCATCCGGGGTAGGCACAGAATGAGCACTACTTTCGGCAGGCTGTGGAGTGGTGTTGTACAAGGCATTTAACATCTCACAATGAAATAATATGTGGAAAAGTTGTAAAGTGCTGCTCAGCTGAGAGTCATTATGGCTAATGCTAATCCAATTCTCTTCCTTTTGCTCTACAATGAAGACTAAACCTTGGAAGCACTTGGTAAACATACATTGACTTATGAATGTATAATTATAAAGTAATGAATTCTGCAGTTTTCATTTTCACTTCATAAATGTATTCAGCAAACATTTATTGAGTGCTTAAATCTTTTATGTCAAGGAAAATATGTCATTTGCATGTCAAATTAAACATTTCAGAGAGGATAGGAATCACTGAGTATTTATCGAATGTCTTCTCTAACTCTGAAATTATTGTCCTAACCTCTACTCTGGCCTCATGCCTCAATTATTCCCCCTTAGAATTCCCAGAAAGCAAGGAATTATTGCTGCACAGCTAGCCACATGCTGCATCCCGCTTTCTGCTGCCAACTGCTTCTGACAAACCTATTTTTGATTTATATTTAGAAATGGGAGACTAGATAGAGGTGTGGAAAAGTATTTTTTAAATTATGTTCTGTGAGATTAAAATATATCAACCATTTACATATAACAGAATTTTAAAGAAATGTTCTGAACTTGTTATGACCATTCATTGATAAGGATCTAAGAATGAAAAGAAATAAAAAGCAAGTCTTTCTAGTCTACATAGAATTTCATTTTTCACCAAATATTGGCTGGCACTGGAATTTATATATATTTATAATATTTTTTCCTTATATTAAAACACACATTTCACTAGAATTTTTTGACCTATCTTTTAGCAGGTTTATAAAAGTTCTTAAAACTTTTTTTAAGTTTAGCATTACTTTCATATACTTACAGTCCTTCCTTTTAGAACTTTTTTTCATTACCAGTCTTGAAAAGAATTGGAGTTTTGTTTAACTGCTTTGAGTGGTTATTATTAGCACAGCCCATTAAAGCCCGGTGTTTACCTTCTCAGAGGGAGTGAAGCAACAGGACTGAAGTGTTCATTTGACGTGAATCAAAAGATTGCAAAGCAATGAGGACATAGTGCGTTTAGTTGGAGTCTGAATCATCTGTCTGAGCATTCATTTCTATACAATGTTGTTCATAATTGAAATTAGAACTATTTCGCTGTAATGCTTTTTTAGGGTCCATTACTGAAATTGTAACACTAATGTCAGTGTGTGATTAAGGCTTTGAAAAACAGAATAGGAGAATCTGCTTCCTAATTGGCAAAGTTTCAGGAGAGGAAGAACACTGACACATTCACATCCATAGACTGAAAGTGCAACGGATTCGTCATGTCGTGTTCTGCAATCCAAGAAAGTCATGTTTGCTGACAATGGATTCATTAGAACCTCTCTCCTACTGCCAAGAGGCACAGGAAAAAATGAAATTTTTCTGGCAGTTCTCAATGTTGATGGAAGAATCAAAGTGGCCTTCAATGGGCCCTTGGTAAAAGGAGAGCTTTGTTTTGTGTTCCAATCGGCCTGAAAACGGTCATTTTGAAACTCAATAAAGGTGTGTGTTTTAGGAAGTCAGGGTTGTTTGTTAATACACTAGGTTCCAGCAGAGGAAGTTGGGTTAAATATATCACTAGAAAATTGATGATGCATACAGAAGGCTTCCTGACTTTAGGTCCCTGAGGGATTCTGAATTAATAGAGAAAAATCAGAGGGAAAAGCCTTTATTGTGAGTCACAAAATAGGATGACTCTGTGAGCTTTAGAATTAATTTGGGGCACGTTTTCTCAAAATCAAATTTACTATTGCTTTTTTGAGAATGCTTCAATGATTCAGTTAGTAATTTACTACAAGTAAATCCTGAAAAGTGTGTGTGTTGCTGGGGAAAGGGGGGTTTGTAACCAACATTGTCATTAATACCTTTTGTTTATTGAGTTTGACCAGCATGCTTAGCATTGAAGGAAGCTACATACACTGCAGTACATTTTTCTTCCATGTTTCCACAAAATATTACCCTGCAGTGATTTGCAATACCCTTCAATCACCGTGTCTTTTCATTCTGCCTCTTTTACTTAAAAGAGTTGGTGGTGGTACAAGAAACATAGAGAAAGGTCTCTAATATCATAATATGGATGCCTAAGGTGGTTGAGATATAGGACTTTTTCTCTGGGTAATTATCCCCATATCTTCATCATTACAAGAAACCATTGAAGGTTGTTTTGAATATTTTGCAGAATAGTTATAAATTATGTGTTAAGGATTAAATTTATCCATGAAATGCAAAGTGAAATTATTGCACAGTCTAAAGCTATTCATATGTTCAATTTCTATTGACTGCACTCTTTAGAATAAGAATTAAAGTTATTCGTGTATAAATTTCAGCACTGGAAACTGTTTAACTGGTATCTCCAAGCACTTACCAGTCTGTGGATCAAAAACAAAGATCAGCAGTAATAACTCAAGACATTATTTTACCTGAGCTCACAAAGAGCCCTCTTCTTCAATGCTGATGGTGAACAACTGAGTATCCTTAAGATATTGACATGTGTAGCAGGCACACTTGCTGCTGTGATCAGAACATTTGTGTCCCTCATGAATACAATTAGTACCTTTATAAGAGAGACCCCCAGAGAGATCCCTGGTTCCACCACATGCGGACACAGTGAGAAGGCACTATTTCTAAGCTAAAAAGTAGGTCCTCCTCACCAGACAATGAATCTGCCTTGATTTTAGGCTTCTTAGCCTCCAGAACTGTGAAAAGCACATTTCTGTTGTTTATAAGTCATTTGGTTTTTGGTATTTTTGTATAGTGGCCTGGACAGACTAAGACACCTGCCAAACTTTTAACCCTAGGGTCTTTAAGCTGCTGAAGTCGCTCCATTTTCTATTGCAAAGTAAAGACTGTCCCTCCACCCCTTCTATGATACTAACTTTGAGGGCTCTAAAGGCAGTGCTTCTTCTTACTCTTAATTCTGGTGAAGTAGGTTTTTATATATGTTATGAGTGACAGTGCATAATTCGAAATAAATTTATTTTGTTTTTTTACACATTATCCATTATCTTACAGTGGAGAACTTTAGGTGGCTTGTCTAAAATATTTTCAGTAACACTAAATACTACTTATTTCTTAACAAAGTTATTAAAACTAAGTTAAGCAGGTCCAAAAAAATCCTAAATCTCTGTTTATGTTTTTTCTTTTCATAATTTTTTCCAATGAAAGACAATTCCATTTTTCCAGTCGTTTAGGCCAGAATCCTTGAAATCACACTTGACTTCATTCTCTCTTACAGCAGATTCTACAAAGCAGCAAATTTTGTTAGCTCTATCCTTAAACTATATCCAGAATTTGACCACGTTTTGCTGTCTCCATTGCTAAAACTCTGTTCTAAACCTTCATCACCTCTGCATGGATGCAACAGTCTTTTTTAAGTGATTCCCTTGCTTTGGTCCTCTGCCTCTAGAATTTGAAAGATTAAGAGTTATCCTCTCAATACACAAGATAGATCCTTTGTTTAAAACTCTTCAGTGGAATTTTATCTCACTTAGACCAAATGCCAGAGACTTTACATGGTCCCATCGTCCACCCCTCCCCCAACCACCTACAATACACCTTCTACTCCTCTTTTTCTCATTGGCTCCACAGCACCCAAATAACCCTTTACCAGTTCTCTTAGAGGCCAAGGTGTCTGCTCACTTAGGTTAGTTGGCCCAGAACCTCTCTCTAACCACCCCTACAGGAAGTGACACTCCCACCCTCAGCAAACATTCTCCATCTCCTTAATCCGCTTTTTATGTACTTCTTATGTCATTCACTAAACACTCACTACAGACTTACCATGTTTCAGGCATCATTCTATGTATTAGATCCTAAGCAGTCAACGAAAATAGTCAAAAACTCTGTTCTCATGGAATCTATATGCTGGTGGATCTTAAATTTTGTAACAGTATTACATGTGACAAACTATATCTACATGTTGGTGTTTTTGCTATTTTAAAAAATTATTATTGATTTTTCTCCCTGAAGGAAGAAAGCTGTATGAGAGCAGTGAATTGCTCTGTCCAATGCTGATCATTAAAGCTTAGAATACTGCTTGTCACATGGTAAGCACTAAATATTTTGCTATTAATAAATAAATAAATAAATGGACAGAAATAAACCCAAAATGAGTTCTACCTTTAATTTTCCCACAGATCAGGATTTGAAAACAACCTCTCTAACCAACCTACTTTCTAGACAACAGAGAAGCTAGAATTCTCACCTATTATCTGGATCTAGGGGTTTCTGGATTTAGAGATGTTTTTCAATGAAAGATCAATCTCCCAATTATAAATTATAAAAATATTGATATTTCCATTCATAAAATTAATTATATATATATGTATGTATGTTAAATAACAATGTACATTTAAAAGAGTGTCACGCACTGGCACTCACAAGGCTAGTAGAAGAATGAGTTCAATGAGCTTTCCAGAAAGCAAATTTGGTTTTACGTATACATTTCCCAGAAATTTAGCACCTATAAATTTATCCTATATAAATAATCAGAGAAGCCTACAAAGTAGGTGCAAGGGTAGTCATGAAGTTAATATTTATAGTAGTTAAACCTTCAAGTAATATACATATTCAACAAAAAGAATACATGCAACTGATGGGAGACTGAGGCAGGCAGACCACCTGAGGTTGGGAGTTCGAGACCAGCCTGACCAATATGGAGAAACTCCACCTCCACTAAAAATACAAAATTAGTTGGGC
Source organism: Plecturocebus donacophilus (assembly GCA_004027715.1). Taxonomy (NCBI): domain Eukaryota; kingdom Metazoa; phylum Chordata; class Mammalia; order Primates; family Pitheciidae; genus Plecturocebus; species Plecturocebus donacophilus. The sequence continues at coordinate 47,836 of PVKP010012596.1, forward strand.
ATGATGGTGCATGCCTGTAATCCCAGCTACTTAGGAGGCTGAGCCAGGAGAATCTCTTGAACTCAGGAGGCAGAGGTTGCGGTGAGCTGAGACTGAGCCATTGCACTCCAGTCTGGGCAACAAGACGAAAACTCTGTCTCAAAGGAAAAAAAAATCTTCAAAATCAGATACTTCAGTTATTTTGCTGTTTTCCACAGCCTTTTATAGAGCTTTGAACACAGTAGATGCTATGAGACTATTTACTATCACAAGTTAAAATGATCATAAATTATCATTTGTTGATTACCTAAGTATTTAATTTGCTGATATGATTTTGTTTCTAGATAATTTCTTCCATTATCTAATATACTTCAGTATTGATGGTCCTAGTATCAGACTAAAAGAGATAGCCTTTATCACACACACACACACACACATATACACACATAAGTACACTTTGTGCATATCACTCTTTATACTAAATGTGCAATTACTACTGTAGAGGAATAGTGAAAGGCTGCTTTCTTAGGTTAGCTGAGAGCTTCCAAACACAATGCAGTGTCTAGTTACCTCCTATTCCAGGATGTCTATATTAGGGACAGAGATTTTGGCAACTTTCAGCATCCCGTATGAAGTGGTAAGAAAATAGATGAGGTTTGAAATTAACCATGCCAGGAAAAATAATGAAAATGTTAGAACCTAAAAGTATTGCCTGATAAATATATTATAAGCCTATGAACCAGCTGAAGGTGTTCCTGGCTTTGAGTGATGCCTGCCTGTATCCTGCCTTCTTGATAGCCAATGGCCTTGCCCAGCTGAGCTAACAAATTCCCAATTCTACACTTTGTAATCTCAGTGCACTTGCTGCACACCATTTCCCTTGTTTAATGATAACACACATCACTGTATGACTTTTGTGGGAGATGGTTCTACTTGATGTTAAATACGCAACTTTAGTACCTCTTCTTGCATAAAGCATTGAAGTCATGGTCTAGTTCACAAATGAGGAGTCTTAGAATGAGACGTATGTTTTATCACAAGAAATATGTTGATGACTACATGGACAGCTAGCTACGGTTCAATGAACTGGAGGCAAAACCTCTCAGGTTATGTCGCCAGAAGTCAAGAATGTTGACCAGCACCTAAGGCTGCGTTTCTTTCGTTTTCATTTTGAGAGATAGCCATAGCAAAGGAAACTTGGAAAAAGCACAAATATTGCATTTTCGTTTTGTTGTCATTTTCCTTTCATTGCTGTTTTATTGTGTATAGCATAAAAATAGTTCTGCTGACAGAATCAATTTTTATTATTTTCATTGATACTTTTGGCAAAGCTCATGAAAACACCAGACTATATTCTTTAGATTTCATTCAAATAAGTTTTCTTAGTTGTTCTTCATTTCTTCTTTTGCTTTCCAACTTTGTTGACAAAATCCATGCCATCAGAACTTAAAATATGCCATTCAGCACTTGGGTCCCTTCTTATCTGGGCCTAGGCTTATGAGAGAAATTTTAAACTAAATAACATGAAATAGCATTTAACTATATGAGGACAGCTGTCACACTAAACCTTACACATTCTACAGATGAAAAGTGAGTTTGTGTAGTTTAACCTCCAAAGCAAGAGCAGCTGGAACTGGCACTATTTTCTTTCTAATAAAGATAAAATCCTATTACAAACAACTCTAGAGAACACCTGAGTTAATAGTGACCATGTCAGTGAAATTTTACTAAAGTAATACAAGTCTATAAATCACATTCTAGTCTGCATTCATAGAATATGGAAGTGAGTAGGGTCCAGTCTCTTGATAGTGAATTAATACTTGGAACAAGAAAGCAAGCATCCAACACACACACACTATACTTTGCTTTTTCTTCTGATTTTTGCTTTCTTCACTGATATTTTGTGAGTAATGTAGACTGCTTAGAGTTTAAACTGATAGGATATTTAGAGTTTAGGTTGGTGGAATATGGTGGAAAGGAACTGGGTGGAGGTTGCAGAAGAAATTAAGAACTAAGGGCTTAACTGCAAGAGACTAGTATCCCTATACTTTCCACTATGTAGTAAACTACTGAATGAAGCAATTTGGTAAGAACAGGGACTATCATTTAGAAAGAAAATCAGATAACACCCGGACTATTTTTTGCAAGAAAACAATGTAATCAGTTAATAAAATGCTGCTGTTTTCATGGGCCATCAGCCAGGATGTAGGTCTCATTTGGCTGCATTAGACGGGTTTTGTGCTTATGTTGTGGACTGAGATTTTACCTGTAGTTTCTCTAGTCTTGCCTGATAAACACCACCTTCTTATCTGCCAAGGGCCTTAAAAACAAAGGATGCAAGTTCTTTATCATATATATTTACTTGCCTATTGATATCATTTGTGTAGAAGCACAATTCATTTTCACCACTTTATTGCACAGAGAGAAAGAAGGTAGAGACGGAGGATGTGTCTGCTCTATGGTTCTATTACCAATTTATTCATAAATCTATCACAGCACTTTCCACGGGTTATGTTGTAATGACTTCACTTCTCCAAAACATTGTGCACCTTTAGAACTGTGCCTACCATAGTACCTGGAGGATCTCAACTTATGGTTATTTATTAAGGGAGAAAAATCTTTATTTCTTTACACATGACAGTTCTGTTGTCATATGCTGCTCACATTGTCAGGCTGAACAGCCTAAATGTATTTGCTTAAAACAGAATTTGGGAAGTTTCTTGAGAGGAATGGACACCAAGGGTTTTGGATTCAGTTTTTTTTTTTTACCTTAAAAAATCCACCTATTAAATAAACCACTATTAAATATGTGCCAGGTTATCTTCCTGCATAACTCTCTTAAATCCCATAAAACTCCATGAGATAAAGATTGTGGCGTCCATCTTAGAAACAGGAACACAGAGGTTCAGGGAGTTGTGTAGCTTATCTAATATCTCTCTACTGGTAAGCAGCCAAGTCAGGACCAGTACTAGAAGCCTCAGTGGAGAGAGGAGAATGAATTTTTCCTCTGGGTATACTCTCCAGTATGGTGACTTTTCATTATGTTTCATGAAGAAACAGGCTGCTGGCTTCGAAGACAGAGGAAGGGGCCCTGAGCCAAAGAATGAAGGTGGCCTTTAGAAGCTGGCAAAAGCAAGCAAACAGTGTCTCCGTGCATTTGTGCTGCTATAACAGGATACTTGAGACTGGGTAATATAGGAAGAATAGAAATGTGTGTGTTCACAGTTCTAGAGACTAAAAAGTCTCTAGAACAGGAAGTTTCTCAGGACTGTGGAAAAGGTATTTCAGCAAGTGATATGGAATAAATTATTGAAAAATCAAGTCCGGAAGATCTGAAGAATGGATGTGTATATGGTGCCCTTTTGTTGTTGTTTTAACTTGCTTGCTTGTTCATCAACCAGAGAACTGACCTCTTTCTCAGGCTTGCTCACTAGTGTAGTAAGATTAGAACCCACGTTTTTCCACGACAAAATCCCTGCTCTGATGAACTGCATCATATTGTTTTCCTACTTCCCCGTACTGATCGAGCTGTGTTCTTAGGATCTACCTTTTGTCTCAGTCCCCACATCATCTGAAGACTGAAAATGGGAAGAAAGAGTGGATGTATGTTTTCTTCCTCCCTACATAAATTTTGAGAAGTGGGGTGGGCTGAATAATGTCTACCCAAAGACATCTACACTGTAATCCATGGATTTGTGATTATTTAACCTTTTACAGCAAAAGAGAATTACCAAGATAATGATCTTAAGATAGAGAAGATTATCCTGAAGTATTCCAGTGCACCAGATAATAATCAGTAGGCTTCTTATAAGAGGCAGGCAGTAAGGCTAGAGTTATTGAAAGAGATGTGACCATGTTAGGCTGCTGGCTTCGAAGACAGAGGAAGGGGCCCTGAGCCAAAGAATGAAGGTGGCCTTTAGAAGCTGGCAACAGCAAGGAAGCAGTGTCTCCGTGCATTTGTGCTGCTATAACAGGATACTTGAGACTGGGTAATACAGGAAGAATAGAGATGTATGTGTTCACAGCTCTAGAGACTGAGAAGTCCAAGATCAAGGCACTGGCATTGGGTGAGGATCTCCTTGCTGTATCCTCACATGGCAGAGAGAAAAAGGACAAGCGAGGACTAACCTTGTGTCCTCACAGGGTAGAAGAGTGGAAGACAGCAAAACTAGCCAAACACTGTGTAACCCCTTTTTAAAAATACCTTAATCCCATTAACGAGGGGGAAGCCCAGATGGCCTAATTGCCTCTAAAAGCCCCGCTTCTTAATATAATTGACCCCCGAACAACACAAAGCTTAGAGGCGCCTAATCCCCTTTTTTTGATACAGTCAAAAACTGAGGTATAACTTGTGACTCCCCTAAAACTTGACTACGAATAGCCTACTATTGACTGGATAACATGAACAGTAGATTAACGTACTTTTTTTGTATGTGACATGTTTTGTACACTATATTCTTACATTAAAGAAGGCTAGAGAAAAGAAAATGTTATTAAGAAAAGCAATCATTAGAAAGAGCAAATGTATTTACTATTCATTCAGTGGAAGCGGATTGTCATAAAGGTCTTCACCCTCTGTCTTCCTGTTGAGTTGTCTGATGAAGAGGTGGAAGCAGAGGAGGGCTGGTCTGGCTGTCTCAGGGGTGGCAGTAGCAGAAGAAGATGTGTATGTAAGTGCACCTGCACAGTTCAAATCATGTTGTTCAAGAGTCAGCTGTACTATCACATAAGCGACACCTGAATTTTGGAGGGGACACATTCAAACCATAACAGGTTTGCCTTAGAGCCTTCAGAAGGAGAAGGCTTCAGAACACATTGAAACAGGTTCTGCCTTAGAGCCTTCAGAAGGAGACATTCCTGATACCTTTGTTTTAGGCTTCTGACTTCCAGAACTGTAAGAGAATAAAGTTGTGTTTATTTAAGCCACTCTTTGTGGTAACTTGTTATGGTAGCAATAGGAAACTTAGTGGTTACCACAAAAGAATCACTTCCTTTCTTCTCCTATGAGCTGTGGAAAAGAGAGAAATCTAGCTGGGTTTAATTTCATCAAAAGTATCAAATAATCCCCCAAACTGTGAAATGATCGTAAGTTTTTGTGAGCAGTAGATTGAACATATTAGAGATGATTCAAGAACCTAGGTAAAGGTGTGTGACTTTCTACTTTTCCTTTTTACTATAATACTTGAGACCTTGAGTCTTTTCTGATTTCTATGTCTATAAATGAGAGTAAAGAAATGGGCTTGCCCACCTCAAAGAAGGGCTGTTGAGCTTCATTTGGTAAAGCTTGCAAAATGCTGTGAAGATAATAAATGCTAATCTTTATTTAATCAACTAGGCAAGAAGACAATTAAATGAAAGACCAAGAGTGTGCCTTGCAGCATACTATCTGACAGAGTTCTTGTAGCTCAAACCAGCAGAGACCTATATTTGAAGTACAATTTCCATAATCTACCCATCAAAGTGATAAATTAAGGTTTAAGGCTTCCAATTTCTTGTTTATCTCAACTGCTTAAATTCAATTGCTTTAATTAAAATTGCATTGAGAATGCATTTTCCAATTTAGACGTTCAAAGGCCATTGGGGTTTTTGTTCCATTACATTCTTTTCATCTTATAATGTTTGAAGGATCACCACTTAATTTTCTCAACAATAAAAGGAAATTTTCCTTCTTGAATTAATAGTTATTGTTTCAACTAACACGTCATAAAGCAAGTCTGAAATTGGCAGTTGCTAAATTAGCGGTGGGTAGAGATATTTTATAACCATTTTAGCTTGGGAATCTATCTTTATGCTGTTCTTGAAACATACAGACTTTATTTCACAACATAAACAGACACTCCAGTTAATAAAGAGAGTATAATATAGTAAGAATGCACCAATAACCTGAGGACAATTTAGCCTTTGGTGACCCAAGAAGTCATCTGTATTTTATTTTATTTTCAGGACCAGAAGTCAAGAAGGGGAGAGCAGCAGAAAACCACCAAATACAACCGTTAGCTTCACATGGGTAAATTTAGATGGTTGTGATATGAGAGTCCCACCCATTCATCCCTTATCCCTTCACCAGACATTAAAAAACCACCAAGACGAAAGAAATTCATTCTATTTCAAGGCTGTGGCCAACTTTCCTCCATCCTTCTTTCCTTTCTTCTCTTTTCATTTTAATATAATTCCAGATTTGCAGAACATTTCAAGAATAATATAGGAAGTCCTATATAGCCTTAATCAAGATTCAAAAATTGCTTACATTTTGTCTGATTTGCTCTATTCTCTATTCTCTTTCTCTCTCTGAACCATTTGAGAGTTAGGTGGAAACATCACTGATGCAGGATTTTTCCTGGTCTCCTTACCAGTTGGGGACTTCTGGCTGGTGATGCCGAAGGCCTTGCGTGGGGTGCACTACCTGAAACAGGAGGCGCCCCAGCCAAGCAGCCTGCCAAGTCTAGCTGTGCACTGGTTCCTGAGTTCTTGACCTGTGCCCAAGAAGAATGAGGACGTGCTGACCATTCAAGGGTGATGGCGGAAAGAATTTTACTGAATAATGAAACAGCTTTTAGCAGAGAGGGCACGGGGGTGGTCCCCTACGTGAAGCACCCATGTGGCTGGGTCTAAGACCTTTTATAGACTAAGAATGGGGAGTGCATGTTGATTGGTTTATGAGTATGCAAAAAAAAGTTAAAGTGAAGACATCACTCAAAGGTGGGCACAACAGTAGAAAACCAATTAGGAAAGGGCAGGTGTGTGTAAAATAGGTGAAAGGTTTGGATCAATCAGAGGAAAGTGGGCCAAACAGGAAGACAAGTTCTCAATCTGGTCCAAGGATTTAACTTGTAGCTTGGCTTTCAGGCTTTAAATTGTCTTTGGCTTTGAGGTAGAGTTTACCCACACCTAACTGTCTAAGCATTTGGCTGCCTCCTGCTGCTCTCATCATGACCCTTACCTTTTTTTTTCTTTTTTTGAGATGGAGTCTCACACTGTCACCTGGGCTGGAGTGCAATGGTGACATCTTGGCTCACAGCAACCTCTGCTTCCCGAGTTCAAGCGATTCTCCTGACTCAGCCTCCTGAGTATCTGGGACTACAGGCGCCTGCCACCATACCTGGCTAATTTTTGGTATTTTTAGTAAGCATGAGGTTTCAGTATGGTAGCCAGGCTGGTCTTGAACTCCTGACCTCATGATCTGCCCACCTCAGCCTTCCAAAGTTCTGGGATTACAGGTGTGAGCCACTGCACCCAGACGACCCTTTATTTTTAAATACTTCATTGTGTATTTCTTAAGTAAAAGTATATTCTCTTACATATTCTCTTTGACAACCTATTCAAATTGGGAAATTTAACATTGAAGCAAAATGTTTTTGAATTTTATAGCTCATATTCAAATTTTGTCAAATGTCTTAAGAAAACACTTTCTAGATATTATTTTCTTAGTACACAATCAGGTATTTCAATTAGCTGTCATGTCTATGTAGTCTCCTTTCATTGGAAAGGGTCCTTTAGTCTTTGTTTTTGTTGACCCTGATGTTATTAAAGGGTACAGACCAATTATTTTGTAGAAGAGTTCCTGTCTGGTGTTTCCTTATCATTAGGTTCAGGTCATGTTTGAGAGGAAAGCTATGATACATTTTTTTCCTCAGTGCCTATTCAAAGGCATGCACTATTTTTCCAATATTGGTAGATTTAACATTATCACCTTGTTATTGTGGTATCCATCAGGTTTCTCCACTCAGTAACTACTATTTTCTCTTTGTAATCAATATGCAATTTGTGGAGAAGATAACATGAGGCCATATAAATATCCTGTACCTCATCAAACTTTAATCCTCTGTTTTTTTAATCCATTGATGATTTTCTAACTCCTATATGCTTCTATATTTACTGGCTAGCACCCCACCATAAGAGTGTTCTCTTCTATTCCATTTAAATATTTATGTATGTATTTTCATCAGTAGGAACCCATGAATTTTTCCTTTAGATGATGTATTATAATCCATTATTATCTCTCTTCTTTTCTACTTAAATTGTTTCAGATTTGACCACTCAGAGCTCTTTCAAGATAACTCTTTTGTCTTTTTGATATGATCCTATCCCTCTTGAAGCACTTCTTTACTTTCTGGCTTAATAGCATATTCAAGGTTCTTTTTGTAATTTCACTGCTTCCGTATAGAATTGGCCTTCTTCCCAAGGAATTGTGGTCCATTTTAGTAAATAATGGTATTTTGACACCAAAATTTGAGTACTATGATTTTGCTCATTGCTACTGGTAGGTCACTGATCAAAGGCCCTGTCAGTCAACAGATCTAGAAAATATGTATGTATATATACATGTATACATACCCATATCTAAATGTATTTGTACATCCATCCATCTGTAAATAAATATTAAAAACCATGAACTCATACTGATACATTTAATGTAACCCCATCATGGCACAGTCTATTCTGTCCCAAATTGCCAACCTATTCAGTGAAAGAGCTTGAACTTGACCTTAGATTTCTGTGACTCTAATAGTTCAGATTCAAAACATCTTAGAATAAAATTTACTGCCCAAGCGCTCTCCACTGTACAGATACACCCTTCACTCTACTCTCCTGAATATCAATTACCCTACTCTAGTGCCTCATATCACTATTCATTTTTTCTGAAGATAAACAGATAATAAGACAAAGTTTACTTTATATGATCATATCTGACAAAGACTTACAGTTCATGTTATTCTCAAGGTCTAAAAAAAGGCTTTTAATATTATTTTTTATTCATTTCCTGACCTTGATGAGTGCCACAGTAGATTCAGAATTCAATTTGCTCTTGAGTCTATTTCCAGCAATTCTAAAGTAATATTATAGAGCATCCTTTACAGATATATTAATTAGATGACTTCTTCCCAATTTCTGTAAACCAAATGTGCTCTCCTCTAAAATGTGAACTATGTAATTAAAATATACACACATAACATTATTTCTCCTATATTCATTTAATCTATAACACACTGGAATTTCTTTTTCACACTTGCTTCAACAAACTATCACTGGACTAATTGAATAAGAAAGTATTTGCACTAATATATATATATATATATATATATATATATATATATACTCAGAACATCATGAAACTCAAAAGTGAGCACAGAAAATTAATTAGCTTTGATCCAAAACATGCAAATTATTTTTAGGACTTCAGAAGCTCTCTAATATGTCTGGAATCCTCCCCAATGTTTCCCTGATCATGCAAATTATCAACACAACTCAGTATTTATATCCAGATTTTAGAAGCCTTTTATAGCTATTAGCCTTATTTGCTTAGTAGTCTGTTAAAAGTGTATATTTGAGTCCAACACTACCAAGACTTCCAGAAATCTGGGGTGATAAAGACTATGAGTACAAGAAATTCAAGCTGAAATTGAGTAAAGAAGTTTGCCAAACAAAGAAATCAACAGTTTAGAAAAGCATGGACAATCTTTATTTTTAGCAAAGTTGATAGGATTGAAGTGTCAACACATAAGTGTAATAACACTTATAATGGCACTGTGCCAATATAAGCTAAAATACTGCCTGTTTTACTTGTAATTAAAAGCCTATAAAATAAACAACCCTTTTTAAATACTAATTTTTGTCTTTTTTCACTCCGATTAATATTTTAAAACTATTTTTGAGAGATTTAATTTTTTAAAATAAACTGTTTCTTACTGGGGACAAGAGTTAGAGATCAGTTTCATTGTTCTTCAAATAGATAACAAAAATATTTTACTCCTCTATGGAATTAATTCATTATTTTTCATTAAAAAATATATTTCTGTCCTAAGCAGACATAATGAGGGCAGATAGAGCTCTGAAAAAAAGTACTTCATTAATAGTGGAATTCAGAGTAGTGTTTAACTTGTAAACGTACAGCTGACCTTTAAACACACAGGTTTGAACTCTGCAGGTTCACTTCAGCATGGATTTTCTTCTGTCTCTGCCACCCTAATACAGCAAGACCAACCTCAACCTTCCTTTTCAACCTGCTTCAAGTGAGGGTGACAGAGATGAAGACTTTTAGGGTGATCCAGTTCCACTTAATGAATATTCTCTCCTTCATT
>PVKP010012597.1:0-57880 GCA_004027715.1 Plecturocebus donacophilus
GTTACCTATACAGATCCCCTGTGCACACATACACACAGTCACCCACACAGACCCCTATGCACACACAGGCATTGACACTAGCCTGACATCCCATTAGCCTCCACCCCTCACCTGGGAATCTGCTGCCACCCTCCCACTCAGACATGCTCCTGTACAGAAACACTCCTTGTACAGAGGTCTTCTTGGAGATCCTACTAGAGCCCTTTCCTCCAAGACACAGACCCGACATTCACTGGCCTGGCAAACCCGGATGAAGACGCAGACACACAGACATCCTGCTCCATTCTACAATTCATTGTTTCGGGCAATCTTCTAGCTATAACTGGAAAATCAAGACAAGCCATTTATTGCAAACAACTGGGATTGTGGTCCAATATTCTGGTAACAGGGAGATAGAACAAAAAGTGCTTAGACAGGATCCAGTGATGCGTCCGTCAGTGGCTCTCGCTGGTCCATGAGTGCGCGGGGGGAATAGGCGTCTCCTTGCCAGGATTTCAAAGGAGGAGTGCAGCTCCAAGACTGAAGCGTGATTTCTAGAGAATGCCAGGTCCATTTGTCCCCCAATGGCCTTGTCACAAAACAGTCTGCTGTGACCCCTGCAAGGCGGGGGTCCTCGTCCTGCCCTCGGAGACAGCTGTCCTTCTGCTGATGGAGCAGAGCTGGGGCCTCTGCATAGCTCTGCAGCTGGTTTTCTTTACAACCCAAAAGTTTCAAAACAAAAAAGACGTAATGCCTCCAAAAAATTCCTCAAGATTTTCTTAGAAAATAGGTGCTTCCAAAGCGGGGAATAGTATGGTGGGTGTTAGAAGGAGGAGGGGACAGACGTGGGAGATCAGAACGAGAACCAGGAGGATGCAGAAGGGATTAGAATGCAGGAAATAGCTCCGGCCAGCTGGTGGCCATCTGGGAGCCACGCAGAACGGGAAAAACCAAGTTGCTGAGTTTCTAGCAAGTGGGTACAGTTTACCATGAGAGGAGGTTACTGCTGGAGAAACTGCAGAGAAGCCAGATTCTTGCCAGCTATTTTCTTTAAAAAAAAAAAAAAAAAAAAAAAATCTAGTGGTTTCCCTAAGAATCAGATTGCTATGAGTTTGCTTCTGTCTGAGGTACACGAGCTAAGGACATCATCATTTTAGGAATCGTTAGATGGCATCTGAGGGTGCTGTGGGATAAGATTCTCTGGATGTCAGTGTGAAACCGGACAACAGGGAAAGACGTGGTTTTTACCTTTTACAGTGATTTGTTTTTAAATCTCAAATAGGACAAGAAGGAAGGCCAATGAGTATAAGATAAATATCGTGGTTGGTTATTTTTATTTTGGTAGACATTCAAGGTATATTATATGTGTTTGGTAGCGGCTGTCCAAGAGGAAAAGAAATAAACTATAAAGTCAATACTTACACTGTCATATATAATGACATTTTGCAACCACTCAGTTGTCCCTCGGAGAACCAAAGGAGAGCATGTCTGAAACTCAGCTCACCATGCCTTTGCTATCCACCAAAAACAGCATCAGTTCTCTCCCCTCCGAACACTGTGAATGGCACCACCACCGCCCTGTGGTCCATGCCAGCTAAGTCATCCTAGCTGTCCCTATTCCACATCCAGAGGCAGTCATGTGTCGCTAATCGTGGAGGTATGTTCTGAGAAACGCGTCTTTTGGCAATTTCATCATTGTGCAAACATCGCAGAGCATATTCACATAAACCTAGATTTCATACATATTTTTATTTACATTTGTTATAGGGGAAAGCAAGTGTTCAGCACCATTGCTGAATATCGGTCATTTTTCCTACTTCATCTGCGATGCCGTTGTCAAATGTCACATGTCAGGTTTCTACATATGCTGCATTATAATCTATGATGACCACTGTCGTATATGCTGTCCATCACTGACTGCAGCATCATTATGAGGCACAAGCCTGGGCTCACCCACCCAGCCCTGACAATTCTATCTCCTTAGTAAAGCTAGCCCATGCCCTCCCCTCCCTCTCCACGGCAACTGCTTCATTCAATCTGTCGGCATTATCACAGCAACAAACTTCTAAATGGTCTCACCAGGCCCAATTTCAAATCCTTGCACATCACTCTTCATATTTTCACTGGGTGGTTTTTGTAAAAAGAGAAAATGAATCCAATCTCATGTTCATTCAGCGAACACGGATTAAGCATCTGCATGTGTGAGGTTTTGTCCTAGGTGCTCGGGTATCAGTGAACAAAACAGAAACCTCAGCCCTCACGGGGTTACAGACTAGTGGAAGGAGAAAGACATTACACATAATAAATTATTTCCTAATAATTGTGAAGGTGGTAAGTGCTGTGAAAAAATAAAGCAGGGTAAGGGATCAAGAATGCCTGGAGTGCACACATGTGTGCATGTGTATGCATGTACACACGTGTGTGGAGTTTTCAACAGGGCAGCCAAGACAGGCCTCAGTGAGAAGTTGACATATGACCAAAGGAGGTGAGGGAGTGAGGATCTGTGGGAAGGGCATTCCTTGCAGAGAGAAGAGGCAGCAATATACCCTAAGGTAAGAACACACATGGAGGTTTCCAGGAAGAGCACGTGGGCTGTGGTGGCTGGGGCAGGATAGGTGTGAGTTGAGAGTGGAGGGAATTAGATCAGGCAGCGATTGGAGAGGGAGTCAGGTGATGTAGGGCCTTATGGCAGGTGGTGCCACTGCAGGGTTTTAAGCTGTAGGCAACTTGCTCCAACTTCTGTACTGAATGATCACTCTAATGATGCTGCGTACTCAGACCAGTGGGTGGCAGAGAAGATTGTGAGAAGTGCCAACGTCTCTCTCCCACCCAAAAACCCAAATGCTTCAGGGCGACCAACAAAACATTTCAGGATTGGGGCTCTGCTTACTTTTCCTGGTTCGTCTCTGATGGTGCCTTCATATCCCTGTGGCCCCCATGTTCTGGAGGAGGTGGGCATCTAGCAAGCATCCCCTTCTCTCCTGCCTCCATGTTTCCACATCGGGGCCCTCCTCTGCCTGGCTGCAGTGCCCTCCTGGGCTGCCCATGCGCATCTCCTCCTCAGGGAGGTCTTCTCTTCTCCATACAATGCAGTCTCTGTGAAGTCTTGTACATACTGCAATGATTGAGATTTTAACCCTGAACTGAAATGTTCTGTTCACAATCTGCCTCTCCCTAGAGTGCGCACTACTATTAATAGAACCCAGAAACTAAAGCGTTTATCTCTGAATCCCCAGTAGACCTTGGATAGTTGGGTGGATGATGGATGGATGAAGGATGAGTAGATGAATAGGTAGAGGATGAATGAAGGATAGATGAGTAATGGATGGAGGATGTATGGTGGGTCAATAGGTGGGTGGATGGATGAATGAATAAATGGAGGATGGATGGAGAACAAATGGAGGATAGAGAGGATGGGTGGGTGGTAGGTCAATGGATGCTGGCTCTTTCATTAGATATTGAATTCAAGGGATTTTATTTTCAGTTTATAATTAGTTAAGCATTATAAAATACTCAGAAACCAAATATAAGACATTAACTTCTTCATTATCAGAGAGATGGCTGAAGGAGCATGTGCAAGTAACTACTTGTGAGCATATGTACATGTCAACTGCACATGATGGCTGTGCTGCTGGAAAGTTGAATATAAAAGGACTTCTGATAAACACCATCTTATTTGCCCATTGACGAAATATAATTTGAGATATACTTTAATTTTTTGGACATGCTATTCAATTAGCAGGAGATCACGCTATCACTTTAAATTCCTCAATACTTTCCTTCCCTATCAACTTCTGTCAGATACACTATGCAGCTGAAAGTGATTGTGGGAAAATCCTTCCAGACAAATGAGGAGTCTTTTCGCATTGCAGACGTATCACCTGGTTTATCTGTTTTTCTAGGGTTGTCCTCGTCTGCTGTGGGTTTTCGGGTTCCTCTTTCCCACTGGGAAAGCGTATGATTTCAATAAAACGCATATAATCTCAACAAAAATCATATAAATTTTGAAACAAAAGAAAAATGAAACATAATGTCCAAAAATTGCCAGTTTTCAAGGGTTTGAAGATGCTACTGAGGCTTTTCTTCTCACAGGTGACCATTTCTAGTTTTCGCAGCTGTCCTTCATATGACCTTGTTTCAGGATGCCTCGCCATCCTGCCGTTGTCTTCCCCACAGCGGCCCAAGTGCTGAGGATCGGACGCCACACAATGCCACATAGCCCACCTTGTCCACTGGCATATTACGGCCCATATTCGAGCCATATAGTCCACATCCTGTACTTATAAATTGCTGTTTTGAACCTAAATCCAGAGCTTTCACTGATGCTAAATTTTTATGTTCTTGACTTTTTTGCATTCTTATCCTATTTGGCTAAAATAATTTTCAGTGCTGATATTGCCATGCAGTAGATTTGCTGTGCCTCTCAGCGTCATGTCATCAGTAAATTTAGCAGCGTTTCTAGGTATTCATCCAAGTCCTGGATGAGACTGTTGAATAGGGCACAGCTGAGAACAGCCCTGTAGCCTGTCTCTACAAACATCCCCCTGGGTGGGATTCACCTCATATTATTTGCTTCACTTTGAGTAGAGGTGTTTGTGCTCATTTCCTCTAAGGATATAACACAAGTATATCTTTAAGGAGAAAATAGAAAAGAAAAGATACTGATAACAGTTTCAGGAATTGTCCCTCTGAAGAGTCACAGCAGGACAATTCACAGTATCTGTCAGTTGCATCTGGGTAAAAAAGAATGAACTGCTTAACGCCTTGCCCTAAAATGACCAGGCCCCCCTCCCACCACACACACACACACACACACACACACACACACACACACACACACAATTGCTCAGTGTCTCTGCTAGGATCAAGAGTCCCACATGGCAGAGGCCTTCCATAGCTGTGGTGCTGGTTCTTCCAGATGCCCCTGACCTTGTGGCATGTGGGAGTGGGCTCTCAGAGACCCCACACACATCCCTGCCCCACCTCTCAGGGCGTCCTGGACAGGGGCAAGGACTGGAGGTCCTGGTTGCATTGATGACCTCCTCCTTCCTGCTTCCTTAGGGATTCATGCTGGTGCTTAGATAAGTGTTAGATTATTTTTTTGACAAGCTGAAAGATGAAGTTCAATGTGAACAATTGACTGATGACACAAATTCACCAGCAGCATGGAGAAATGTCGGGATCTGACCAAACCAATATCACAGCAGATGAAACAAACTGATAGAAGAAAGACTTTAGGGAGACGCGGTGGCTCAGATCTGTTGTCCTGGTGCATAAGGAGGTGAGGCCAGGCATTCAAGACCAGTCTGGGCAACATAGGAAGCCTTCATCTATATAACAAAAAAAGAAGAAAGGCTTTAAATCTCTCCTCTAGATGCCCTCAAAAGAGAACAGCTTGTATCATAAGTCTCCCGGGAAATCTATCTGCTTCATGCTTGCTGGAGGTTAAAAAACAGATTATGGGTCTTGTCTAAATTAAAGAAATATTGGTGGGCAATACAGAAACTATTATTAGAATGAAAAACAAATTACAATCAAGTCCTTATTTTAGAGATTTCGTCCCCATCAATTAATTCACTCACAAATAACTGAATCCACCTTTCCATGCAGTAATTCCAAGGAGTTTAAAGATTTTTCCTAGAGTTTTCTTTCTTGAAATATGAATGCATGTTTCAAATCAATTACCTTTGATTTCTGATCATATCACTACCTCCTTACTCTCACTAAGCCTGTAAACTTGGCTGATTTTTTTCTTCTGCCCTATTTTCTGTCCCAGAAATCTCTTCCCAGAAATTAACTGTATCTAGAGAAAGGCGACAGAGATGGTAAATGATATTATGAAGGACAGCTTAGTGGAAGAGGGCCAGAAAAAATTTTATTTGAGGGAAATTCAATTTGGAGATTAATTGACCGAAAAATGAGTTGGAGGATCCTCAAAGTATCACAAAGGAAGCAGCAGACTGAGGACACATACTTATTATTTGCTCTATTGTCAGAGAACAGACAATTCATAAAGTAACAATATCAGGCTTTTTAAACTGCTTCTTGAAAATTGCTTTTCAAAAAGAGGTGTTTCATTTAACCAGTGAGATTAGATGCAGTAGGGTATTGTTATGGAAGCCAAGTAAATTTACACAATAAAATACATCTTAAAAGGACAATTCCACAGGTAAAATGGAGGTTGTCAAGTAGTCAGCGTTCGTTCCGAGGTGCCATCCTCTAAAAGCTGAAACAACACAAAGCATAGATCCTGAGAGTTCTGAAGTGTGAAGACTGAGATCTACTCAGGCTACTAACTTTTTGGACTGTGTGGATGGGTAAGGAGAGGATGCAGTCTCTATGAGGTCTTGTACATACCTCAGTGATTGAGATTTTAGCCCTAAACCAGAATGTTCTGTCCACAATCGGCCTCTCTCACTAGAGTGGGCACTACTATTCCTTCAACCTAGAAACTAGAGGGACCTGTGTGGAATGTTCAAGAAACTCAGCAGTAAAGAACTTTATCAGACAAAGAGGGGCCTGACGGAAAGCCATCTCCAAGATGTGAGGAAGCTTGACAGGAAGTTCATCTGGAGAGAAAGTGAGAACTCACATAGACTCCCTGACTCTTCCATGAAGCAAGAAAGTCCAGCAAGAGTTACGGCCAATTCAGGAGTGAATGCTGAGTAATCGTTGGTTAGAAACCAAGTTTCTGACAAGACTACTATTCACAGAAGATTACCAAGAAATAACTTTGTAGTGGATCAAAATGTACAAATTTAACGCTTAAAAAGTAGTCAAAAGTGGCTGGGCCCGGTGACTCGTGCCTGTAATCCCAGCACTTTGGGAGGCCGAGGTGGGTGGATCACCTGAGATCAGGAATTCAAGATCTGCCTGGTCAACATGGTGAAACCCCATCTCTACTGAAAATACAAAAATTAGCCAGGTACAGTGGCGTGCGCCTGTCATCCCAGCTACTCTGGAGGCTGAGGCAGGAGAATCGCTTGAATTTGGAAGGCGGAGATTGAGGTGAACCGAGATGTCACCACTGCACTCCATTTCAGGGGCAACAGAGCAAGACTCCGTCTCAAAAAAAAATGTAGTCAAAAGTAATGAGCAATTTAAACAAGACAATGTACTTCCATGATAGCAATTAAAAAGGGCAGAGAAAGAGAACTTTATTATGAAGTGCCTGATAAAATGGGAAAACAATTACTGGGGGAAAACTCCTAAAGAAGACAATGCATTTCCATAATTGCTGCTCGACTATATAAAGCATTTTGCCTACAGGTTTCCATGAGGCTGAGATCACCATTCCAGGTTATATCTACTGTAATATATTCACTTATCTCAAAGGATCCCTCACAACTCTAGAACAGTCCCACAATTCTGTATGATTTGTTGAACTGTGGGAATGTCCACTGTAGACTATTGGGTATAGTTAGTCCGTCCATTATAAATGTTTTAAGTGCAATCCAGACTGCCTGGGTTTCAACCCTCGTTCTGGTACTTGCTAACTTTGGCAAGGTACTTATCTTTCTGTGCCTCAGTTTCCTCATCCCTAAAAAGGGAATAATGAATAGTGCTTATCATACCGTTGTATTAAAGAAGCCAGGCGTGGTGGCTCTTGCCTGTAATGCCAGCACTTTGGGAGGCTGATGTGGGCAGAGTACATCACTTGAGGTCAGGAGTTTGAGATCACCCTGGCCAACATGGCAAAAACCTCATCTCTACTAAAAGTACAAAAATTAGCTGGGTGTGGTGGCAGGCACCTGTAATCCCAGCTCCTGGGGAGGCTGAGGCTTGCTTGAACCTGGGAGGCAGACGTTGCAGTGACCCAAGATCCTGCATCTGCACTCCAGCCTGGGCCACAAAACAAGACTCTGTTTCAAAACAACAACAACAAAAAAATGAGTCAATGGATCCATAGCTATAAAGGTATGAAGTGCTTGGAACAGTGCTTGACACATAGTAAGAACTTAATAAATGTTTGCTATTATTAAGTAACAGGAAAAAATTACTCATAAAGAATAAAGGAGTTTGCTTTTAACAAACATGTCAGGATATAGGTGATTGCCCACATGGGTTTAGCTTATTAATGATGTAGTCAAGAGCTTTGAGTCTTCCTCCTGTCATTTCCCCATCCTTAGCATCTTGACTTTTTGTCCTTCACACTGTAGCCTCATGGTCTCAAAGTGGCTGCTATAGCTCCGACATCTCAATTGTGTTTGGAATCAGAAAAAAGAGGGCTAACCAGCAGAGAGGAAAAACAGAGAGACAGACATCCACACATATACATACACATACACATACACATACACATACACATACACATACACATACAGAGAGGAGAAGGAGAGACAGTGTCTGTCTCACACTAATTTCACATTTTATTAAACAAGAAAAAGTTTTCCCAGAGTTCCTCTGCTGATTTCACTTTATTTCACTGGCCAGAACTGGGTCACTTGAGGCCCCTGAAATGAAGAGATCTGTGCCTTGATTTTGCTGGGAAGAAGGCAGAGATTTTCTGTTGGGTGGACATCCACAGTGTCTTCTACAGTTCATCGATCCTCATTGCACCAACTGCTTTGTTTCTGCCTTGGCCATGGAAAGGACAGCCTGTCTCAGAGCCCTCATTTGAATTAATCAGTTATTCAAGACCTTTTATGACACGGGACTTCGGAGATGCCACCATTTGCCTTCACACATGTTGGCTACAAGTGAGGTCCACTTCTTTGAGGGACTGACTTCAAAAGCACAGTATCATCTTTTGAAAGGCTGCTCGAGCCCCTGCTGGAATGCACAGGGTAGTCCTTGGAGCCCTCACCCAGTTAGTTTGTTGAGTCCTTGCTCACTGCTGGAGCTCATGGGACTCAAAAACCAAAACACACTTGCCTTCAGGCTGTACACATATCATGAAAAAATAAGAGTGGCACACATCAAACATGCAGTTACATGTTCAACTTTTCTGGAGTCCCGAAAAAAGAGCGTTCAAATGGTCTGGCTTACGCAGAGAGGCCCCATGGATGATTATTCAGGCCTCCGAGAATGAGAAGAATTGGATGAGTGAAGGCTATGGGGGAGGGAGCGTTCCTGACCTGAAAGAGCCTGAGAAAAGCCTCCTAGTTGGAATGAGAAGGATGTGAGATGGAGAGTCATTCTTATCTTTTGAGATCTTTATGTTTTTTTCCCTAAGAACTGGGAATAAGATAACCAAAGTTGAGAATATGAAAAACACTACCATTAATGATGCGGTGACCTCTCCAAATGTAAACTATGTCTGTTGGAAAGTGAATGGAGATTGGGTTACTCATATTCAAAAAAACAAAGTAAAAGTAAGTTAGAATTTGTGGCAGGATGAGGTGGCTCATGTCTGTAATCCCAGAACTTTGGGAAGCCAAAGAGGAAGGATCGCTTGAGGATAACACAGCAAGACCCTGTCTCTGCAAAACATTGCCTTAAATTAGCCAAGTGTGGTGGTGTACACTTGTAGTCTCGGCTGTTTGGGAGGCTGGGGCAGGAGGAGCACTTGAGCCCACGAGTTGGAGGTTAAGGGGAGCTACGATCATGCTCTTACACTCCAACTTGAGTAACAGAGTGAAATTTTGTCTCTAGAAAAAACAAAAAGAATTTGCCAGCCCGCCCTCTCTCTCTCCAGATATATCCTGCAAGCAGTCAGATAAATAAGAAATAGTAAGTATTCTTTAATAAGTCACCACTGGTCTGATTTCATAAACCTAGCTGAAAACAAAAATAAATGTTCCATGAAATACATAGAACAGTATAAAGAATGATGGGTCAGGCGTGGTGTCTCAAGCCCGTAATTCCAGCACTTTGGGAGGCCGAGGCAGGCGGATCACGAGGTCAAGAGATCGAGACCATCCTGGACAACATGGTGAAACCCTGTCTCTACTGAAAATACAAAAATTAGCTGGGCGTGGTGGCATGAACCTGTAGTCCCAGCTACTCAGGAGGCTGAGGCAGGAGAATTGCTTGAACCCGGGAGGCAGAGGTTGCAGTGAGCCGAGATTGCACCACTGCACTCCAGCCTAACGCCTGGCTCCTGGTGCCTGATGACAGAGCAAGACTCTGTCTCAAAAAAAAAAAAAAAAAAAAGAATGATAAACATCTGGTTTTCTGAAGCTAGTGAAATTAATCAATTTGAGCTTCGCGCTGTGATTGGCTTGGGAGGGCCTTATCCCAGGTGTCTTTTGAGTCCGAAGACAGCAGATGGGGTTTCCTTGTTCATGTTGGAATAAGAGGCAACTCAAATGGCCAGAGTGTCCCAGGACCAGTCATGGGATTACGAAAGTGAGATTGACTCCCTGAGACTCCTGCTGGCTATGAGACGCTACATTTGTATTTCTCAAATGCATAAAGAAGCAGGACAGTGTCCTTTGTGTGAAGAGAGCCCAGAAACCATGTGCAGGTGCAGAGTGGACACACCAGCTGTAGGAATGGGAGGGGAGCAGGATCCTGAGGATGGTCGTGATGAGAGCAGCCAGCAGGGGAGCACAGGCTGGTGCCCACACCTCTCGCCTCTTTCTAAACACGTCAGGCTTTGGCCAGCCAGAGAAAATTCTTAATTATGAAGTCTTATGTAAGAAAAGAGTGGTGGAAAATACAATACAATAAAAGGAAAAACAGAAAAATCACCAAATATTTTATAAGTAAAAAGGAAAATTAAAGGGGAGGAAAAATTGGACCAAGAAAATAGCATTTGTCTAAAAGATGAAAACCAACAAAATGAACATAAAAGAAAATTAAGTACCAATCCTGCAATAGAGCAGAAGTGTGAATTAAGAAACCTAGGTACAAAGAGAAAACAATAATCTGAAAAAAGAAAGGAAAAAAAAATAATCTGACTAAACAAGCATACGTAATAATAGGACGTGGTTCTCAAGGGTAGCTGGAATATAGAATAGGGTTCTTTTTTCTTCAACTTTACTGAGGTACAATTTATATCATAAAATTCACCCAATTAATTGTACAAGTTGTTGGTTGTTAGTAAGTGTAATGAGTTGTGCAAATATTACCATAATTCAATTTTAGAATAGTTCCGTGACCTAGATAAGATTCCTTCTTCCCATCTCCATTCCCAACTCTAGACAACCATGGATCTCCTTTTTTTTTTTTTTTTTTTTTTGAGATGGAGTCTCGTTCTGTTGCCAGGGCTGGAGTGCAGTGGTACAATTTCTGTTCACTGCAACCTCCGCCTCCTAGGTTCAAGAGATTCTCCTGCCTCAACCTCCTGAGTAGCTGGGATTACAGGCACCCCCAGCACATTTGACTAATTTTTGTATTTTTAGTAGAGATAGGGTTTCACCATGTTGGCCAGGCTGGTCTCGAACTCCTGACCTCATGTTTTGCCTACCTCAGCCTTCCAAAGTGCTGGGATTACAGGCGTGAGCCACTGCCCTTGGCCCACTGATCTACTTTTTGTCCCTATAGATTTGCCTTTTATGTCCCATTTCATGTGAATGGGAACCTACAACATGTGGCCTTTCTGGCCTGGCTTCTTCCATTCAGCCTGACAGAGTCATGCTTTCTGTTGCGCGTGGACGTTTCATCGCCCTGAACTGACAGCCCCGGACGCCACTATCCCAGACAGCACACCTCCTCTGCCCGGCCCTAGTCAGCCCCCTGTGCCTCAGAAGATGAAAGGAATAAGCCCGAGACGCAGAGGCCAGATCTGAATCTCAGGGAGAAAACAAAAGCCGGGCGCTGGCCTGGGCAGTGTGGAAAGGACCTTGGAGAGAGGAGCTGTCCAGTGGGAGAGTCCTCAGGTCTGCTGTCCTGCTCCGCCCCTTCCCTCGGTGGTGTGTTCATGACCTTGCTCCCTGAGGGGACTGCCAAGTGAGCCACCTCGGGGGAGCCTTGTCCCGCAGAGAAAAGGAGGCACGGGACCGCTCCGGGGACCTGCACTGCTCTCTGCTCCGCAGGTGGCCCTCTGGCCCCTCAGTCCTGTTGCCCGTTAGCTCCAAACTTACTTACCTTTCCTCTTCCTGTTCCTTTGGGTCTCTGGTTGCCGAGCTCCGTGGGGATTAGAACCAACAGCTACTGTGTTCCCCGCGTCCTCTAAGCCTAGCACCATGCCTGCGAGCTAAGTGACCAGGGCTTCAGCCTTCGCAGCTAACGTGTTGCACTTTCAGCACTGAGATGGCTTTATGCGATTTACATGCTCATATTCTTTTTGTTTGTTTAATTGTTGTAGAGATCAGATCTTGCTATGTTGCCCAGGCTGGTCTCAAACTCCTGGACTCAAGCAATCCTCCTGCCAAAGTGCTGGGATTACAGGTGTGAACCACTGGCTCCCGGCCACACCCATATTCCTAATAAGGACTTGCGCTGGGCAAGGTGAGAGGAGAGGAGCTCCTCAAACCCCACAGAATCTGGTCCTATGCACTTAAGACTGCCCCGGCCCCTTCTCAGGGTCCTGCCCAAAAGCCCTGGTTCCCTAATTCCTGCACATTTGTTCCAGAGTCCAGCTCTTGATTTTCAGATACCAGGGTTGGGGGCACTTTTATTCCTCCTGGTATGATATTCAGCATTGCTTCCAATTTAAAAATGATTTCTAGGGAAGGATAAATTGTTTTTTCTGTAAAAGCCCTGTAGCTATGCAGGCAACATTCAGATTTTCTCAGAAAAATCTAAAACAGGCAGCAGAAACTTGAGCATGGTCTGTCAGAAAGGATGCCGGGATTGTCTGTTCTGGTGTTCGCCTCGAGCAAGTGCAGCGGGAAGAGACCATCACCCACCCCACACCCCGCCAGACCACCTACACACGTCTGCCCACATAGACCTGGCTTGTTTGAAATGTTCCTATCTTTTGAACAAGCGGTTCCTTTCTTCCTCATGAAATGCGTTTTGAAAGAATGCTTTAGACGTCGTTACAAACTCTTGTGACCTGGGAGATAATTGTATTAATTAGCATTTTCTCAGTCTTTTTATTTCTAGCTGAACTACTAGTATTCTATGAAAGCCGTCATTTCCAGCTCCATCCAGGAGCCCAGCACTCTAGTAATAGGTACACCTTTTACGCCTATCACACTTGCAATGTTCTCTTTCGGGGTGTTGGGTCCTTGGATAGCTCTCACCTTTATAGTTTCAGCATTGCAACAGACATCCCACACTCTGCTAATAACTCCCTGTACAGCTCAAAAATGTGGCATCCTCCACTGCTTAGTTTGCCTTTAGTTTCGTAAGCTTCACACCACGTGGCCACCAGGGAGGCGGAGTGAGGGAGGGCACTGCTACCATCGGCTTTGCACACTGAGAACTCCATCACTGTGTGTTGACTTGAAATCAGGGCAAAATCCACTGCACGTCATGTCAGGCTACCCCATCTGAGCACCCCTAACGTGCTACATTATGTTAAATAGACAGTGGTATTGACATAGGACGGTCCATACAGGGCATTTGTATGAAGTGGGACTTGGGCATTTGCAGAAAATGTTAAGAAAGGCATGCTGGATGTAAGAGCCATCAGTGAAAGCCCAGAACCTGAAGACGTCGGGTTTCTGGAAGATAAACTTAGAGCAAGTGAATTCCCAGAAGACCCAGGGAGAATGCAGCTTCTGACTCACCCCCAATCTTACAGCCCCCAGTGAATCACTAAGTCTGGGTATGGACTTTACCAGGCTGATCTTGGGTCAACAGAGCGGGGAGCGGGGCAGGGTGAGGCTGTGCTATTCCTGTGGGAGTCAGTTTGTCTGGACTAGACAGAGGACACACTCCCTCAGCACCTGGTGGACTTTAAGAGGTCAGACTTATCCAAATTTGAACCGGGAATCTAATGTTTTTGCAATGGACCATTCTTTGGATCCCAGAAATCCCTGAAATGGATGCAGACCTCTGGCTAGCCCTGGATCTTCCTAACTGGAATGCTTACTTAAGGGCAGGCACTGTTTGAAGTGCCTTATGAGTATTACGTTATTTAATCTCCATAACAACCTTATGACTTACATCCCACTTACCATTCACTCCATCTCACAGGTGAGAAAACTAGAGCACAGAAGAGTTAGGGTATTTCTTGGGGTCTTTTTTACACCCCCCCTCCCCCCGTATTGAGAGAAACCCAGCTCAAACTGACTTGAACAAAAAGGAGAATTTTTTGGATGGCTTATATAACCCAGGAAGGACAGGAAAGCAGCTCCACGGAGCAGGCACTCCAATGCCGCTTCATCTCTGTTCCTCTCTCACCTGATTCCCCCTGCCTGCCACTCCCCTAGAGGACCACGAGCCTTTGCCCTGCTAAACTGCACAGGGACTGGCTGATGCCCTTGATCCTCACCCACCTCGGGAAGGGTCCTATTGGACCAGTTTGGCTCAGGGGCAATGACGATTCAACTATCCTAGAAAAGCAGGGGCAGTAATACCCCACAGGGGCAGTCACGCCAGGCGGTGCCCAACCAAGCCACAGGATTAGGGTACAGGAGGGGGTGCGCTCTCTACAAACGGGGACAGGGAGAAGAGGTTCAGTGATGACAGAAAACATGAAGAATGGTACCCAGAGTCACACAACTCAGCTATGGAAAGCTGAGCACATGAACCCATCTGTCTCCAGAGCTTGTGCATTTCACCCTGGGGCCCACAGCAAGGGCATCACTTGGGCATGTGTTAGAAACGCAGAGCCTCAGGCCCCACCCCAGAACTGCTGAATCAGACTCTACCTTTGAAAAGACCTGTGGGTGACTTGTGTGTGCATGAGGCATTATTTAACCACAATAATGTACCATGATGTTTCCTAATAATTTGTCTCTTGAAGGCCTTCTTAATTTTTCACACTTACTCTATTAAACTTTATACTCACACTGTGAAGCTCTCGAGCGTATATTGGAAAGCCCCAACAAGATAGTCAAAGTCAGTATTATCACATTTCATTTTCAGTTGGTACTGATGGTGTTTCTTTACATGTGTTTGGCTTCCTAGTTTTCAGTAATTTTCATGTTTGTCTGCAGCTCTCAGCCCTGGATGCCCACTCGAATCATCTGGGCGACTTCATAAAATCTGTTTAATTGGGTTTTATGCTCAGAGATTCTAACCTAATTGGCCTGGGCATCGAGATTTTTTAAAGCCCCTACAGTGATTCTAATACACAACCAAGAGCAAAAGCCATCATTCCAGGGGGTACAGCCCAGGCATCTGTATTTTTTGGGCACTTGCCAGTGACTTTCATTTGTAGCCAAGGTCAAAGACCACTCACGTGCGTTACATGATTTGGTCTTCACGGTATCCTGAGGGGTATGAATTGTGCTCATTCCCATTTTACAGGTGAGGAGACTTAAGACCAGATAAATTTGCCTACCAGGTCACTTGGCTTGAAGAGGAGGAATTAGGACTCAACTCCAGTTTTTCTGCCCCCCAAAGCCAGGATCCCACCTGCCATCCCCTAGACTTGGGCTCTTAAAGCCCTCCAGGTTCTGGGACTGGTTCTGGGACAGCCTAGTTTCAAAGGGAGATTCTGACCCTGGAGCATATGAATACTCTCTGATCCCAGGAAAAGGAAATGTTACTATTCACCTCTAGGGCATTGAGAAGGTGTAACCTCAGAAAGCTGCCTGAGCTGCAGCCTTTGGTCATCTTTATGATCTTTGGTGGGGCTCCCCGCCTACCTGAGCAGAAGCAGAAACAGCAGCAGCAGCAATGGAAGACAGGAATTCCTGAAGAGCCCAAACACAGACACTCCTGCCTGCTGTCCAGCCAGGCCCACCTGCTGAGGAGGCAGAAGCAGGTAAGGTCAGAGTTGTGCATTTATCACAGAGAGGATGTAATGACTTGGGTCACTCTTGCTGGAGATCTCCAGATACTTCATTCGCTGGGATTATCTTTGCTTTTTTCCTAACTGTAGCTATCTTTTAGTTACCTTCTCTCCCTCTTCCCCTCCTCCTCCCAGCTCCACCCACCAGCCCCACCCCTGGACTTTAAGGACCTGGTTTGAACTCACCAAGCGATGCATTTGTAATGCACAAAATAGTTAACACCATTTTAAGCGACTCAGCAGTCAGCCACCCACACAATGACGCCAGCCATTTCTTTTTTGATGCCTTCCAGCCTGGTGGTGCCTGAGCACTTCTGAGCCTTTGAGAAGGCTGAAATCCTAGTTTTCCCTTTCTTTTTATCCCTTAAAATCTGGACCCATTTGCCACTGAATATCTGAACATCATGGAGACTCTGCAACGACACATGCCCAAGGTGTCAGCTTTCTGTGGAATACCACCTTGCTGCTTTCTTGCTAGGAGTCTGCTCTGAGCCCCTTCCAGCTCCCTGGTTTATGGCCTAGGAGCACACATCACATCATCTTTCAAGAAAAACTTCGTTTATAAAGCTGATTCACTGACATGTAAGTCACCAAAGTGTTAGAAAGAGCTACTCAGTGGTCAAAAAGATGCTTGGGAGCATTCGTTAGACTTTCTTGAAACTAAGAAATTCAGTTTTCCAGAAAGATAATGGAAATGAACCCTAAGAAATGTAAATTCCGCCTTTGGAGGCTGAAGCAGCTCAAAATCCATTATTTGGACACATCAAAACCAGTGATTCCAAAACAAGAAAGCCTTAGTTCCAGCCCCAGCTAAGCCACTAACAGAGCGGTGATGCTAGGCCTTAGTTCCTCTCTCGTTCAATCAGACAACTGGGTTCACACCTGATTTAAGGACCCTTCCAACTCAGATGCAGACTCCTTATTCTAAAGAAAGGGTTCTGTCCATCTCCTCTTCCTTCTCACATCACAGAAAGCTGAGGTCACTACAATTATTTATAGCTCTAAACTATTACAATTTCATTGACAATTGTTGTCTCTCTTGAGAGCTAGACAATCAGATTGTAGAAAGGATTCATGCCCGGATCAACATAATTCTAGTGACTTTGTTGAGTATTTACCATATGCTAGGAACAATGCTAAGATAGATGCTGAAGCTCAGAAAGTCTGGAGTAAAACTCCTGGCAAGAGTTGCTAGACTCACCCTTCCCAATTCCTCTCCTCCATTCTCTCTAGGAACCCCTCCAAGCTGCTCTTTGTCCCCACAATGCCACCAAAAACCACTCTGAAAAGAGTCACCAGTGCCCCTCCTTTTGCTAAATCCATTGACAAATCTTCATCTCATCAGCTGTCAGCATTTGAAGCACCTGATCACCCAGGCTTTCTTCAAATACTTCTCTCACTTGGGTTCAAAACCCCAACCCATCTTGGTTTTTATTCTCTCCCCTGGTTGCTGTTTCTCTCTCTCCCTTCCTCATCCCTCCACATCTCCCTGATGTGATGTTGGAGCCCCCAGAGTTCAGTCCGTGGTCATCTCCCCTTCCATGTCTGCGTCACTCTCTTGAAGATACCTCCTAGTATCCCTGGTATCTGTCAGCTCCAAATTCATATCTCTAGCCCAGGTCTCTCCCTGAACCTCAGCCTGGTGTTTTCAGTGATCTTGGCTTGCTCACGGTTACCTGCACTTGGATAGATAATAAACGTCAAAATGAAGTCCAAACCCGGAAACTAGATCTTCTCCCTCACACCTGTTCCACCAACTTTCCCATCTCAGATGGGGCTAAATCCATCCTTGTGGTTGCTCAGGCCAAAGATCTAGTGGCCACCTTTGACTCTTCTCTCTTACAACCTGGATTCCACTGTTGGCCCCACATTCATAATATGCCCGGAACCTGGCCCCTTCTCACCAGCATCGCTGCTACCATCTAGTAAGAATCATGATCTTCTCTTTTCTGGATTACAGCAAGGGCCTCCTCGTTGGTCTCTCTGCTTCCATCCTGCCCCTTCAGCCTATTCCCTCACAGCAGCCATGGAGATCCTATAAAACTATAGGCTCAAGCCCTCCAGATCCACCAATGGGCCCCATCTCCCTCAAACTAAAAGCCAGAGTTTGCCAGGGCCTGTGTGACTCACCCCAGTGCTTCCCTTTCTGGCCTTGTCTCTGACCTCTGTTCCTCGCTCACGCCCTCCCAGCCACTCCAGTCTCTTTAAACCTATTTAGGGCCTTTCCACAGTTTCTCCCCTCTGCATGGAAGGTTCCTCTTGCAAATATCCACAAAGCTTACTCCCTCGCCTTTTTCAAATCTGCTCAAATGTGACTTCTCAATGAGGCTGACTCCGCTCACATTATTACCTATTGGAACTGCCCACCCCCTGGCTCTTGGGATTCCCAGTCCTCCTTACTTGTTCTACCCTTGTTTAAATCTATTCATCTAATCACCTTCTCATACACTGTATTGTGTACCTATCGTGTTTGCTGTTTATGGTCTGCCTTCCCTCAAAGACAGAGATTCTTGTCTGTTTTGTATACTGCTGTGTCTCAAGTGCTTAGAATAGTGCATGGCACATAATAGATGCTCGATCAATACTTGTTGAATGAATGTCTTTGTGAAATTAAAATTTAGAGTTACACCCATCTCTCTCCCAGAGCAGTGGTCGGAAGCAGCACGTGCTGGGAAATCCAAAGGTAGGGACGAGCCCATCGGGGGCTTTCTCCTGTGCCCGTCTCACATCTCCCTAGTCCCCCTGATAGGGTTTGGATTTGCGCCCCCGCCCAAATCCTATGTCCAGTTGTAATCCCCAATGTTGGAGGAGGGGCTGCTGGGAGGTGACTGGATCATGGGGGTGGATTTCCCTCATGCTGTTTTCAGGATTGTGAGTGAATTCTCATGATATCTGGTTGTTTAAAAGTGTGTCACACCTCCCCCTGCTCTCTCTTCTTCTTTCTCCCATCATGTAAGATGTACCTACTTTCCCTTCGTCTTCCACCATGATTGTAAGTTTCCTGAGGCCTCCCCAGCCATGTGGAACTGTGAGTCAATTACACCTCTTTCCTTTACAAATTCCCCAGTCTCAGGTAATTCTTTACAGCAATGCAAGAACAAACTAATCCAACCCCATCCCCCCTGTGTCCCCACAGCTCCCTCTGCCCACATCACTGCCATAGCCAGGAGTGTGTGTGTGTCTGCTATGTGCCATAGCATCAGAATCCCACCCCTAATTGGTTACTGGGGAGTCATATCCCTATCAAGAGCAAGGGAGGTGACTTGCCGCATTCCCATGACTCCTTTTGAAGAGTTCCTGTCTCCACTTCAGGTGGCAGCCCTTCCACACCACCTCCCTTATGTACTCCTAGACATTAAAACTTGGCTTAGCCATCTATTCTCAAAGAGGCTTACCTCAGGCAAGGAGGGGAAATTGTGAAAAGAGAAACCAACAGTTGCATAGAGAACTCTGCAGTCAGAAAGTGCTTTCAAGTGCTTTTGTTTATTTAATGCCAGAATCTCTGGCTTCATTTTTGTTATTGATGAACGTAAAAGGGGATGTGTCTTGGTCAAGTCCATAGAGAAATCAGGGCTGTGTCTTGAGTGTCCTCTCACTTGCAAACATGAGCAGGGTTTTGTTTTGTGACAATAGGTTAATGGGCTCCCACCATACTGAAGACATTGGTGGATGCAAGGAGGTAAGAGACAGTGAAGGACAAGCAAGCGAGGCTCCAGGATCCACCTCGAATCATGAAGAGTGACATTCTGAGCTTTTGGGTAACACACTCATCTCACTGCCAACCCCATGGGGATCTCTGGGCCTATGACTGTGGAGATGGTATCTGGGCTGGCCTTGATGTTATAAGCCACAGTGGACAGTCAGCATCACCATTCCACCGGGGACCCAGTTTCTGAAGACTTACCTGCTGGTTAGTGTGCTGGGGATCTGACTCGCCTTGAATCTCCTCTAGGTTTCCATGGTGATTACTTAAACTTTTTATCATCCTTCCTTCAGACCTTGGAGGAGAGCTGTGCTCTCTGGTTTCCATGACAACCATTTAACCATGTATCTCTGTCTGGCTCTGTTGAAAAAGAACTGCTAGAAATCATGCAAATGAACTAGCTGCTCTCTCCTTCCTTTAAGAAAATAAAAATAAAGTGACACACCTGCTTAGAAGTTTCAGATCTCTGCTCATAACAAGAAGGGTGATCGTGTCAAACTGCTGTTTGAGGAGGGTTTATTGCATTGCTTTGACACTTTAAGTGCTCACCCAGAGTCTCAGGCTCACTCTGCTGTCTTAAGCAATTACACTCACCACTTATTCTCCCTCCCCACTGCCTGGAAATGAAGAGCTGCAAGTTAAAGGCTGTTTACCTTCCTACTGCTTGTTGAAGGAGGAAGGGAAGGACAGGCACCCTACCCAAGTAGCCATTCACCACTTGGAAAGATGCCACAGAGAGCACCGTTGTCACTTCCAGTCACTGTCAATAGACTGGCCAGGGGTGGTCCAAGACTCAGATTGCAGCCCCAAACTATGTGGAAATCACAGACCCCAGTCATTGGGAAATGACCTCACATTCTCTATCAGAACTCAGGGAAGAAAGAGCAGCCCCGCTTGATGTCAGGGCTTTGGGCCAGTCAGAGAGCTCAGGAGAAGTGAAAAGATGAGATCACTTGCTTTAGTTTTGACATTTGTCCCCTCCAAATCTCATGTTGAAATTTGATCCCTGGTGTTTAGGTAGGGCCCAATGGAAGGCGTTTGTGTCATGGAGGAGGAGCCTTCATGAGCGGAGTGGTGCCATCCTCACAGTAGAGTTCTTACTCAGTGAGTTCCTGTGAGATGTGATTATTCAAAAGAGCCTGGCACTTCCTCCTCCTCTCTCTTGCCATGTGATCTCTGCACACACACTGATTCCCCTTTGCCTTCTGCCAAGAGGGGAAGCTGCCTGAGGTCCTCACCAGGAGCAGATGCTGATGCCATGCTTCTACAGCCTGCAGAACCAGAAGCCAAATAAGCCCCCTTTCTTCATAAACTACACAACCTCATGTATTCCTTTGTAGCAACACAAACAGACTAAGACAGCGCCTTTCCCCCTTCCTGGTCACATCCCTGAACTACACTATAGTGACATGCCCCTAAACCCCGAAATAGAGACTTCCCACTACACTTGAAACATCAGCAGATCTGTGTTAGCGTTCTACTTGACAAGGGTCTGCTTGATGGAGCTGCACCCACCCTTCCAGATTAAGCATACATTCACTCTGGTTGAACTCCTATTTATTTATTTTTGAAAAAATTTTTAGAGAGAGGGTCTTGCTCTGTTGCCCAGACTAGAGTGCAGTGGCATGATCATAGCTCACTGCAGCCTCAAACTTCTGGGCTCAAGTGATCCTCCTGCCTCGGGCTTCCAAGTGGCTGGGACTGCAGGCATGCACCAACACATCCAGCTAATTTGTTTCATTTTTTGCAGAGACAAGGTCTTGCTATGTTGCCCAGGCTGGTTTTGACCTCCTGGGCTCAAGGAATCCTCCTGCCTTGACCTCCCAAAATGCTGGAATTATAGGTATGAGCCACCACACCTGGCTGAACTTTCCTAAATAGCAAATTTTTCTCCATGATTCCTGCAAAATAGTTGGACTTGTAACTTGTAGTAACAGGCACAACACTCAAAATTAATTGTCCCTCAACTCATAGCTGAAGTCACACATGAGGGAAGAGAGTTCTTAACAGGGGATGGAGCGGGAAACTGAAGGTTGTTCTTCTACCTTCTTCCTCCAAGGCACTTCCAGTCCCGTCGGACAAGGCTGAGGTCAGTGATCAGAGTAAGCCAGATGGTGTGGAGGGGAGATGGCCCTCGTGTGCATACCGAGGATTTCCTTCCTGATCTTCTGGTGAGAATGATCTTTGAAACCTATAGAAGAACCTTGGATTGCAAAATTGCTGGTTGGCTGATGGAACTCGTGAGCCCCAATTTAAAAGTCAGTCTGGATTTGAGGCTTGGTTTCACCATTTCTTGATGACAAGGATCTCAACCTCTGTAGGTTAAATTTTCTTACCTGCAAGATGGAGATGAAGACGGTTAACTCACTGAGTAAGGCTCAAACAAAATTGTTTTGGAGAGGCCTTGGCACTGGGTAGAAATTTAATAAAAGTTTTCTCCAAAAGAGATAACTTTCTTTATGTCACTTTTCTTTCCCAGGTGACACTTCTTGTCTCTTATTACAGAAGGAGGGAAAAACGTCGTGTTTTTCTTACCCACATCATTTTTATTCTTCAGACTATCTGTGATTTAACACCTGGGGGTGAAAGAAAAAGAAAACACTAGTCATCACTGAAAATGAACCTGAGACCTTTAAAAATCAGCAACCTGTTATGAAATTGACTGATGATATTAAGAAACTGTATTTTGTTTTTCTGTGAATATTTTCAGGGTGCACCATGGGAACAGCAAATGTCAAGCAAAAGATGAAAGAGATAAGGAATGTTAGAAAAGACTTTAAGACAAGAAAAGGCCAAGCATTCCTTGGTTTGCCCCAAAGGCGAGCAGAATGTGATCAAACAATCCTTTGTATCTACAAAGGAGTCAAGGCATTTTTATTCTGTAAAGGAAAGAACTTGCTGCTGACAGGTGGAAAGAATTGAATAATTAGAGTCTGGAAAGCGTATCTGCCTGGGTAAGCTGTCTTTCTCCAACCAAGAGTGCCATTGATGTAGTAAGGTGCAAGAAAGCTGGACTGGGGTCGCTAAATCTCTATTAGAATAACTTAAGAATTTACAGCCAAAATTAATCCCCCTTATGCACAGCCTGGGAAACTTCCTTTTGTGGCCTTTAAAGATTCATTCTTTGGGGTTTATTACAACTTATTTAAAATGTAAATACTTTGCAAATGAGACTGTGTGGAGCCGTCATTCACCACAGCTCAGAATTATTAAAATCAGATTGCTAGGGTTGGGCATGGTGGCTCACACCTGTAATCCCAGAACTTTGGGAGGCCGAGGCAGGTGGATCACTTGAGGTCAGAGTTCAAGACCAGCCTGGTCAACATAGTGAAACCCGGTCTCTACTAAAAAATACAAAAATTAGGCAGGTGTGGTGGCATGCACCTGTAATCCCAGCTACTTAGGAGGCTGAGGCACAAGAATCGCTTGAACCTGGGAGATGGAGGTTGTAGTGAGCCAAGATCATGCCACTGCACTCCAGCCTGGGTGACAGAGTGAGACTCTGTCTCAAAAATAAAAAAATAAAAATAGAATCCAATCCGATTGCTATTTTCCTACAATGCACCATGATCAGTGGTACAGAGCACTTAAGGATTTTGATGTGCAATCAGTGTACCTTTTTCCGTGTACCTCACACAGATGGCCCTAAATATTCACTCAGTTCTCCACTGGTGTTGTTCAGCCCCATCAGAGTGAATGACTCCACCATTCCTAAGGCGTAACAGAATTGACTTAAAAGGGCAGGTGAAACTGACATAAGAAAATCAGTTGTTCTGGAAAACCTGGAATTGGGGTAGCAGGGTAATCAGCGTAATCAGTGAAGGTACAGAACCATCACACCCTCAATGGATAACAACGTTCTCTTTACAATCAGCCCCTGCCTTTCATCCTGTACCCCTACTGAGCAGGTGCTCCAGGAACACTTTCTTGATAATAACCATTAACTACCATTTTACTGGGTTCTAGGCAACAGTACATTATTTCTAATCCCCCCTGTCAACCCCACTTAGAAATGAAGAAACTGAAGCCCAGAGCAGTTAAATAACTTCTTAGAAGTAATGACAGAGTTAGGCTTTCAATGCAGGTTTGCCATTTCTGCTGAGAAGCGTTGAAGATGGAAGGAGAGTGGGAAACGGGGAGCTGATCTCCCCTGCGTTGATAGTGGGAACCGGGGACGAGAAGGAGCCATGGAGGACACGGCAAGGTTCCCGGCGGAGCCTCCCTGGCATCAGTGGGGAGTCCACAAGGGGACCCTGTGCTCAGCAGTGGCGGGAAGTACGGGGACGGTGCTGGGTCGCAGGTTAGCAGAGGGGGTCTGACTGTCCTGCTGCCTTCCAGTCTGACCAAATTCTACAGCTCCCATTTCCTCATCTGTAATGATGATAAGAGGACCCACTTTCCAGAGCAATAATAAAGACTGAAAATGAGATAAGCCACACAAAACACTCAGCACAATGTCGGATGTCTAATAAGAAAGAAGTTATTTTCTTCCCACTTCTGTTAAGACTCCCATTTGTCTGGTAATTGAGACTAATTTGCTGACTTTCCAATGGCTTGGTTATTTTTAAAAATAACCCCCAAACCCTGTGCTCTCCCCTTTAACCTCAGCCCTGCCTATCTTCTCCCTACCTCTAACCCTCCCGGCCCTGAGATTCTGCAAGGGCACTATAATCCCTCAGAGATCCTCCAAACAAACTTATATTAAACTACCATTTCTCCCAGATTTTAATACTCCAGCCTGCCTAAAGCAACTGACTGCCATGGAATCCATTCCAGCCACACCCTGGGCTCTTCCTCATGTATTCCTTTTATAGTGATTATTGTCAACAGTTGGAGAAACAAAGCCCAAGGCTTCATCTCACCCTGAGTTATGTTGCTATAGCTGGGTATTATTTGCTTCAGTCCTTGTATCACACAAGATATACTTGAGTAATTTCAGAGGGAGACGTAACCCTCCTCCAGGCTGAATAGAACTGCCAGATCCAGGCCAAGTTTAGTCTTGCATTTTTTATTTAGAAATAGCAGATAGAGCTGCCTTGCATTCATCTGTTCTTTTTCCATTCTGGAAAACCAACAGGTATGCTGAGAGGCCGCACGACTCCAGTGATCCACAGCCACATATCTGCTGAAGATAAAATATTTTCCATGTCCACCAATGACACGATTAAGGACTTCCCTTTTCTGTATTTTGATGCATTCTCCAAGACAGGTTCAGATAGGGAAAGTCTCCCTTTCATATTTTCCTTTTTACCTCATTAACAGTTTGAGGAGCCTCTGCCTCAGTAGACACTCAAATGGTATTTACCTGTGTGAAATTGCTTTGCAAAAGGAGGATACGTAGGCAATGGAACTCTCAGTGAACTTTCCAAACCAGGTGCTTTGTGTTGGGGTGAGTAGACCCTGCAGCATTTAGGGCCCTGTGTGCATACTGTGCAGGTAGCCCCTGTCCCAGGTAGTCCCAATAGTGTGTGTTAGAGGAGGGACAAGGGTTGCTGGGGATGGAATGGGATCTCAGGGAGGCAGTGGCCGTTACCACCACTGCTTGTCACCTTATTTTGCAATACCACAGGACAACTGGGCCCTTTCTCAAATGTCACTTGTAAGACTTAGAATTTCTGAGGCTGCTAGAGGGAATAATATTGCCATCTTCATTTCAGTTGCCTTTCCACCTCTCTTTATACCTAAGATCCTCTCCACCTCTAAAATTTGGTGACCCTGTGACTGTCATAGTGCACTATGTTTTATACAAAAAGAAGTCTCATTGATCTGCTTCATCCATCATTTCACATGATTTTCCGATGAAAATGATAAGTTTTCCTAACCTTTCCACCTTCTATTCTGGACTAGGGGAGGGAGGGAGGGAGTTTGGAGTGAATCAAGGAATGTGGAACACTTAGGAAGCAGATCAATATCACTGCTTTGTACAGATACAGAAGCCAGCTCACTGACCACTCACTTCATGAATGATTTATAGATGTTATGGACTCAATTATATCTCCCCTCCCCAAAATCCATATGTTGAAATCCTAACCCCTAGGACTTAGAAAGTGACCTTATTTGGAAATAAGGTCATTGCTGATATAATTAGTTAAACCAAGGTTATAGTGTAGTAGAGTGGGCCCCTCATCCACTATGGCTGGTGTCCTTATAAGAAGAGGCAATTTGGACATACACAGACTGAGGGGTGACCATGTGAAGACAGAGAGAAGACTCGCAAGACAAGAATGCTGCCCTCTGCAAGCCAAGCAGACGGGCCTCAGAAGAAGCCAAGCCTGCTAAAAGCTTGATCTTGGATTTCCCACCTCCAGAACTGTGGAGAAAAATAAAAAAGTAGAGTTCTGTCGTGTAAGCCACCCCGTTGGTTATGGCAGCCTAGAAGACTAAAGCAATAGATTTGCCTACTCTGCGATCACAAGGAGCAGGCCTAATTCATTCATTCACTCAACAAATCTACTGCCTACCACGTGCCAAACATGTTCTAGGAATGAAAGATACAGCACGCACAAAAATAGTCAAAATATCCTACTCTCGTGGAGGTTACAGTCTCGTGGGGAGGAGGGATGGAGAAGGAATGGCAGAAAATAAGTAAAATAAATCAAGTAAATAGTATGTTAGATGGTGACAGGTGCTATGTCAGTAAGGCAGGCAGTGGGTGAGACAGAGCAAGGAAATGTGTTTCCTATTTCTAATAGGCTGGTCCGGAATGACCACACTGAGGTGACATATACAAAAAGGTCTGAAAGAAATGAAGGGGCAAGCCATGCATTTATCTGCAAAGAGTGTTGCAGGCACAGGGAACAGCAAGGGCAGAGGCCCTGAGGTGAGAGTCAAGAGGAGATGAGATCAAATGGAAACATGATGGCGTGCGGGAGGTGTACTGCAGAGGGCCGTACAGGCCTGGGTACGGGCTTTGGTTTGTCGTTGTTTGGTTTTGTTTCTTGGAGGTGTGGGACAGAGGCGTGACATGATATCATTTTCGTTTTTACAGATTCTCATCCTGTTGTGTTGCTACTAGGTGGCCGGGGCTGAAACAACCGATTATCCAGAGGTTTCGAGGGAATGTGTTCTCTTTCCAGGCCGACGAGGGGGCGTCGTTTTAAGGGCAGGAACTTCCCAGCACCATGCCCCTCTCCCATCTCTCTCCATCCGGGAGATTTAAAGTTCTCTGTTTCAATTTTCATACACTCAGGAAAGGGTCAAAGGTCAATCACTCCAGCAGAAGTTCCAAGGAACTCTTTTCATTGGCCAGGGGACTTGGAGAAAGAGGGAATTCCCACCAGGTTAAAAGTCCCTGTCTCCCTCATCCAGGTGGATTTCCTTTCTGGGGTCCCTTCCACACACTCTTCGTGGAAGTTTTCTCTCTTCTTCTCCTTTTTTCTCTTTCTCTACCTAAATAAGTTACTTTTCTGCAACACTTTTTGGGTCTGGTATTTACTTTACAAGCACACCTGCCGTGGTCCCTTCTCTCATTCTTGAGAGCACAGGGGACCAAGAACCGACAACAGTCCCTCATGGGAGCTGTGCCTCCCTGGCCCCCAAAAACCCGGTCACAGTTTCTGCAACAGCCTGAGTGAGAGGTGATGCTGCCTTGCACAAGGTGACCTCAGGAGAGCTGGAGAGAAGTAGGTTGGTTCTGGATACACAGATTAACAATCCCTTATTCACAACAATTCTGTACCTCAAGGTCCCGACAACTGAATTTCTTTTAATAAGGTCGAACTACATTCACTTGGCAATGAAACACAACCTGAAATGATTTGAGGCTGTTTAACAGCCCTTATCCCACTTGAAGTTAATATTTGTAGGTTTTGATACAGAAATATAAACGTGTCTGATTATGTAGTCCACTGGGGACATTAATGTGCTATATGACCTTGAAAAATTCAAAATTATTTAAATTTCCAAACATACCTATCCCAAAGGGTTTCATAAAAGATATTGAAGGCAGGCAACTAAAAGCGGAGACAAGAAGATTTGGTGATACACTAGGGAAGTTTCTAAAAATAAGAACAAAAACACGAAAGCATGACACACTGAAACATACAGGATGCATCGAAGGCGGTACTTGGAGGCATAAACTCCTGTAAACAAAAAAGATCTGAAGTCAATAATCTCACTTTCCACATTAAGATACTTAAAACAGGAGCAAATTAAATCCAAAGCAAGCCAAAGGAAGTAAATAAGATTAGAGTTAAAATAAGTGAAATAGAGAATAGAAAACCATTAGAGAGAATCAATAGAACCAAGAATGTTTATTCTTTTAAAAAACCTCCCAAATTGACAAAACTTCACCTAGAATGACCAAAGGGGAAAAAGGAAAAAACTCAAATTACTAAAATCAAGAAAGAAAGAGGAAAAATTACCACCAATCTCAAAGAAATTATAAGGAAATACTATGAACAATTGTATCCCAACAAATTAGATAACCTAGATGAAATGTACACATTTCTAAAAACACAAGCTATTTAAACTGGCTCAAGAAGAAATAGGAAATCTTTCTTTTAAAGAAAAGCAAGTAAAGAGACTGAATTATTAGTTTAAAAAAAAAAACTTCAAAGAATAGTCTAGGCTTCTATGGCATCACTGGTGAATTCTATCAAACGCTTAAAGAAGTATTAACATCCTTTCTTCACAAACTCTAAAAAGAAAAGAAGAAGAAGGAACACTTCCTAACTCATTCTATGAGCCCAGTAACCTGATCCCAAGCTCAAAGACATCACAAGAAAACTATAAACTAATGTCTCTTACAAATATGGACTCAAAAATTCTCATCAAAATACTAGCAAACTGAATCATATAAAAAAAATTATGTAGTATGACCGAGTAAATTTTATTTTAGGAATGCAAGCATGATTCAACATGTGGAAATCAATGTAATACACCATATTAACAGAATAAAAGACAATCAACCATATAATTATTTCAATAGGTGCAGAAAATGTATTTGACTAAATCCAACACCCTTTCATAATAAAGCTATTCAACAACCTAGGAATACAATAAAAATATGACAACCCAATAAAAGATATCTACACAAAACTTACAGCTGGCATGATACTTACTGGTGAAAGTTTCTCCCCTCTAAGATCAGGAAACAGGAAGCAGGAAGCAGATGTGGATACCTGCTCTTACCACCATTTTTTAAAATCCATTTAATTAATTAATTTATTTACTGATTTATTTTGGCTGTTGAGTTGTTTGAGTTCCTTGTATATTCTGGAAATTAATCCCTTGTAAGATGAGTAGTTTGCCAATATTTTCTCCCATTCTACAGGTTGTCTCTTCACTCTGTGGGTTGTTTCCTTTTCTGTACAGAAGCTTTTTAATTTGATAGAGTCCCGTTTACCTATTTTAGCTTTTGTTGCCCATGCAGAATATGAAGAACTCCTAGTGCTCAGCAATAAAAATACAAATAGCCCAGTTTTTAAATGGACAAAGGATTTGAATAGATGTTTCTTCAAGTTGGTCAATAAGTACATGACACGATGCTCAGCGTCATTAGTCACAGGGAAATAGAAAGTAAAACCACAATGAGATTCCCTTTTACACCCATTAGGATGGCTCAAATCAAAAGATAGGCAAATGTTGACAAGGATGTGGAGAAACCGGAACCCATCTACGTTGCTGGTAGGAAATTAAAATGGTACAGTTTTCTACTTTGGAAAACATTCTGGCAGTTCTCAAATGTTAAACATTGAGTTGCCATAGATCCATCAATTTCACTCCCAAAAATATACTCAAGAATTGAAACTGTATGTTCACACAGAAATTTGCATATAAATATTCATGGCAGCATTATTTATAATAGCCAAAATGTAGAATTAGCCCAGACGTTCATCAGCTGGTGATTGGGTGAACCAAATGTGGTGCAAATGTAGAATGGTGTATTCAGCAACAAAAAGAAATATAAGTACTGACACGTTACAACACAGATTAACCTTGAAAATGTTATGTTAAATGAAAGCCAGTCACAAAAGGCTACATATTACTTCATTCCATTTATATACAATGTCCAGAATAGGCCAACCCATAGAGACAGAAGGAGTTATGACACTGCCAGGGCTGGGGTGAGGTAGGAGTAAGGAGTGGCTGCTATTGGTATGGGGTTTCTTTTAGGAATAATGACAATGTGCTGAAAATTAGGTAGTGGTGATGGCTGCACAACTCTATGGATATACTGAAAGCATTTTTAAGGGGGTAGGGCAAGAGGTGAGCTAAAGATGACACCAGGGTTTGGGGGTGTGAGCTAAAAGCTAAGATAAGCAATGTGGTGAGTGAGAGGTGCATAAGACCAGGAGCTCTATTGTGCATGTGTTGGATAGAGTTGTCCTGAGTTTAGGGGAGGTGCCAGGGCCAGCGATATGAATCTGGGAATCATTAGCATTTAGATGGAATTTTAGAATGGTTGAGATCTCAAAGAGAGTGAGAGTGCTCAAAGAAGAAAAAAAGCTTCAGACACTGAGTTCTGGGGCCCTGGGATGTGCTGAGATTTTTCTGTGTATGGGTTCAGTAGGGCTCCTGTATAGTGAGCTTAGAGTCCATCCTGCAGTGATCATGAGGACATAAAATTAAGTTGATGATACAGCAAGGATCCAAATTCAATTCAGTCCTCTGAGCAAACTTGATTAAAATGGTAAGATTTGTAAACTTGGGTTTTTGATTGATTTTAAAGTTAAAATTCATCCAAAAACATCATCCAAAGCCACAAAGTTGGAGACTTCATATTTTTAATGAGCTTTTCTTTTTTTTCCCCCAAAACTTGCTGCCCTCAGATAATCATAATTCTGTATGTGGGGATACATCTTATATCCTATTTTCTTTCCTGGTGCCACTCCATTTTCTCCCGATCTAAACTCATGATTATAAGATTAGCATCTTGCCTGTGATGATTCAGGCATATTGAATCACTTCCCAATGTGTATTTAAAATATATTGAAATCCTATCTTGGAAATATGGCCTGCACATTATTTCAGAATATATTATTCCTATCAAATAAAAA
Organism: Plecturocebus donacophilus; assembly: GCA_004027715.1. NCBI lineage: Eukaryota > Metazoa > Chordata > Mammalia > Primates > Pitheciidae > Plecturocebus > Plecturocebus donacophilus. The sequence goes on from PVKP010012597.1 coordinate 30,422, forward strand.
CTAATCAACTAGAAGCCAAACAGCTAGATTTCTAGCATGCCTGATCCGAGAGTCTTCATTCCTTGAATTGATTTTTCAGCCCAAATATTTTACTCCTGTAAATCACAGGGATACACAAAACATTTCGGAAGTCTGCTGGTTTCTGGCATTCTCTGAAGGAGAGTAAAGTGACAGATTCAGATTTCCTTTTTTCACTTGTTATTTTCTGTGAATTTAAAATTGCTTATCACAAAGAGAGCTGTTTTGTGTCGACCGGAATTAGGATGGAAAGAAAGTGATCTTTTGTAAGGAAGACAGGCATGATGTGTTCATTGGGGTAAGGTTTGCCACTGTAACAAATAAACTTCACATTTTCAATAAGTTAAAGCCAAAGTTTGTTTCTGTCTGCCGTGACATCCAACACCAGTGCCCCTGGTGAGTGGGCGCTTCTCTCCTACCCGAGGGCCAGACTCTCTCCAGCGGGTGCCTCCCCTGCCCTTAGTCCTCAAAGTCCTCTGAATCCACATGCAGGGGATGTAACAGTAGAGAAGGCACACCTGCTTCTTATGAATCCCAGCCAGAAATCACACGCATCACTGCCTCTCACGTCCCATGGCTGAGCTCCCGACCACTCTGGATAAAAGGGAAACTGGGTGATGCCTTTGTCTGGCAGCACTTTTCAACAAGAACTCTACCTGTAGACGGAGGAGTGTAGATCCTGGGAGGGGACAGAAAGCTTTGGAGACACACAATCTTGAGTTCCAACTGGGAAACTACCACAGGCTAGATGACCTGGGTGAATTATTCAATCCTTCCGAACTGAGTTCCTTAATTCTTTTGATCATCCATTCACTCTCTTACTAAATGCGTGAAAGATTCATGTGTAGGGTAGGCGCTCATTCAAGGTCAGGTACAAAGTATGCTCACCAACGAGGAGTTTTAGCAGGTGACGCATCTGAGCCCAAGAGACAAAACTCTAACTCAAATAGTTGGAGCTAAAAAGGGAGGATTTGTTGGTGATTGAAACCAAATCATGGAACAGTTGGCCCCATGGGCAGCTGGGTTCAGAGATGGGACTGTTGCTAGCATGCTCTCTGCCTGTTTCTCGTTTCTACTTCTTGGTATACCTTGGACTCCTCAGCTCCTGCTGCAGACAGCCTTTCTCCCCTCAAATGGTAGGGAACACAGATGCCCACAGCCCTGAACTCATCTTCCAATTTCATTTTCACTACCAGCGCTGGCTGGAACAATCGGAGGGAAGGACACAGATTGACCAGGCTTGGGTCTCAAGACCTCTCTCAGAAAAAAGGTGGGTGCTGGACTCACAACAGATACCTCAGTGATGCTTACTTTTTGATAACTATTTATATTTGGGAGATATAAGGCCAATTTGTTGAATCGGCTTCAACCTCAATATGAAGAATTCCTCCCCACCTTTCCCTTCTTGGACTTTGTTGGGAATCCCTGTATAACTCCCCACCTGGCATCCCTCTTCCCAAGCTCCAGAATTAGCTCTGTGCTCCTTTCCCGGCAATAAAACCTTCCTTATCTAAGCAACCTTACATCATTAAGTGTGAAACAAATCAACAGGTAAATGAATTCCCACAGAGGTATTAGTGACTGATGTGCATTACCTATCCAGAAAAATGAGCATCTCCTAACAAACCAATCTTTTAGAAAGGGGAGAGGGTGCTCCTTGAAGAAGCAGCCCAGAGGGCCACCGTTTCCATGGGATTATTGTACTGTGATCACTACAGCTGTCTCCATGCTGCCCTGCTGGGAAGTACAGCTCCCCTGTTTTATGCCATGACTTAAAAGCATTCATGAAAAAGGCTGGGGCTGTCAAAATGAGTTTGCTAACCACTAGGAAGAACTACAGAAAAATAAACACAGAGTTTAAAAACCACAGATAAGAGTCCGGCTTAGGAGGTAAAGGCTTCACATCTCACAATAGCCAATTTGCTTCTTGGAGACTCAGAAGAGGAACAGACTCTATTCATGCACATGCCACCCACTCTAATCCTGAGATTTCCCTGTGATACTCTGGCGGGAGACTGGCCTGAGGTTGACTCCTGGTTTGGCTCCTTCCTAGTTCTGTAAACTTGGTTGTGTTATTTAACCTTGCTGGGACTCAAAGGATCATGCCTACCTCCCAAATGTTTATCTAAGAGAGTATTAGTTTGCTGGGTCTGCCATAACAAAGTGCCACAGAGCATGCAGCTTTACAATAGAAATGAATTGCCTCGCCGTTCTGGAGGCTGAGAGGCTGAAATCAGTGTCAGTGCGGCTGGTTCCTTCTGCAGGCTGTGACGGAACATCGGTCCCGTGCTCCTTGCCTCATATCCAGCGGTTTGCTGGTGATCCGTGGCATTCCTGGGCTTCTGGAAGAAGCATTACCAGGATCTCTCTTTTCATCTTCACGTGGCATTCTTCCTCTGTGTGTGTCTATCTCCGAATGTCCCCATTTTGTAAGGACACTAGTCATATAGGATTCAGGGCCCAACCTGCTAATTAGTAGGACCTTCTCTTAACTGATTATATCTGCAACAACCCTATTTCCAAATAAGGCCACATTCCAGGGGATGGAGGTTATTCGATATATGAATTTGAGGGAAACACGATTTAACCCATAACAAAGGGTGAGCAAAACCATGTAGGTAAAGAACTTAACACAACATCTGGGACATGTCATCTCACTAAACAACCGCTGCCTTTGTGACAATCATCATCCTCCCAGGTTCACGCTTGGCCTGACTGCTCCTCCCCCAGGGCTGCCGTCTCCCCTTGTAGTCCTCACCAGGTCACAGCACATGAAGACACTACAAGCACTACGCCGTGGTTTACATACCAATCACAAGAAATGACTGGCAATACTATCATCATTTATTTATTTATTTATTTATTATTTTTTTGAGACCAAGTCTCACTCTGTTGCCAAGGCAGTGATGTGCCTGTGTGTGCAGTGATGCGATCTTGGCTCACTGAGGCCTCTGCCTCCCAGGTTCAAGCAGTTCTCCTCAGCCTCCCAAGTAGCTGGGATTATAGGCACCTGTCACCATGCAGGACTAATTTTTGTATTTCTAGTAGAGACAGGGTTTTGTCATGTGTACCATGTTGGTCTCAAACTCCTGACCTCAGGTGATCCACCTGCCTCAGCCTCCCAAAGCACTGGGATTACAAGCATGAGCCACCACACCCCGCCACTATTATTTTAATCAGGTTATACTATCGGCATGTTCTAGCCACTATTCTAAGCATTCTATTTTTTTAGTTTTTTAATTCCTTAAAACAACTCTACAAGATAGGTACTATTAGTATTCTCTCATTTTATAGATGAAAAACCATGGAGAGAGAGTGTAGTCACTTGGCCAGTAGGAGATAGCACTGAGATTCCAGCCCAAGCAGGTAGCGCTGGACTTCACGTGCTCAGTCAGTATCCACCCTGAAGTTTATTCCCTGCGTCCTCCAAATATCTCCCGAGTGACTGGTTTTAAAAACCTGTTTTAAGAAAGGGAAACATACATGAGGGCAGGGGTAGCTCTGCACTGCAAATCAGATGCATGGTGTCAGCTCTGCTATGAAGTCAGGTCTGTGGAAAGACTGTCACTGGTCTTCTCCTTGGAGGGGACAGTAAAGCACATCCCTGAGTGGCCTGGTGGCAGGTGTCCCCTCTCCTCAAACAGCTTCAGCATGGCAGAACGGACCAGGAACACAGGCCTCACTGCTTCCTTTGCAAACAACTAAGGAGAAGGAACCCATTTCAATATATCCTTTTGGTGGGTGGGTATGGGGCAGTGTTTAAACTTCAGTCAAGCCAGGCCAGGCTCCACCAAAGACAGCAGGAGCACAGCAGGCTGTTCCACACCGCTCATTACATTTCCCCCATCTCCTTCTCAGATCTGGGATCTGGAGGCCTACAGCTGCTTGTTTACAGCCTCGTCCAAAGCCCATGGGTTAAAGGGAAGCTCACAGCCTGCCTAACTTCCTGGCCCCTGAGGCCTGTGTGTGGGTACTGACCCTGCTGCACTCCTGCTCCTGAGACAGAGGTATGAAGTCGTCCTCTTGGCTCCAAGCACTCAGCTCTCTAGAGGGTTCTGCGGAGCCCTGTGCAGCTGTGTTCAGTCTTCTGCTTAATGTTCTGCAGTGAAGATCTCTGTGCAGGCTCCCGAATGCAGGCCCTGTGTCCCTAGCTTGCAAGATATTTTTGGGGAGCTCTCTTTGACATTTTCCATTAATTAGTTCAACACCACCTTCCTCTGTTACTGGAAAGCCTGTAATCTATCTCTTAGGCCTGTTCTACCCATTGGCCCTACTCCTATAGTAAACTGCCCTGAAATTTACTATGTCCAAAAACATTGACCTGAGTGGCAAATGCCAAGCAGAGACAGCCCTGGAGGGCCAGCCCACCAGTCTCATCGCCTCAGCGGTGACCCACGTCTGAAACCCCTGTCCCTGAGGCAGGACAGCCACGCAGGGATGGCATGCCGGTGCCAAGTGAGGAGGCAGGCTAGATGAAGGGTCCTCCCCAGCCCTCAACCAGGGGCTGCTTCTGCCCAGGGCCTCAGCGTACAGGAGCTCTAGTGCCTTGACACCCAAGCCTCCTTGATTCCTCTGCAAATAAGGTTTGGTTAGATTCCAACCAAACCAAGCTTGATTTCTTTGGCACACCTTTGCCAAGCCACGTTGCCATTGCCTCTGCAGTAAAGACAATGAGTGGCCACCTGCCTTATCTTTTCCCACTGTGTGAGGTCACTGAGGACATTGACTGTCTATCGGCTCCAGATGCCTGTCTCTGTCCTGCCTATGCTGAGACTGTCTGATCTTCCTGACGAGTGTTAAGTTCTGCCTCCCAGATACCCAGAAGTCATCTGGTCCAACTCTGAACTTTACAGACAAGCAAACAGAGGCATAGAGAAGGGAAGGCATTGCCCCAGGGCACGTGAGGAGTCAGGAGCAGAACTGAGGCGTGTTATCCTGTCTTGGGACGCCCAGTCCACAGCTTTCTATGCACTCGGCCACCTTCATTGGAAAGGCTGAGCATTCCGTGACTTCAAAGGGGAAGGGAAGCCCTGTTTAAAAACAAAAAAAAAAAGAAATACAGACAATAGAAGGTGCATTGATTGGTCTCCTTTTTCCAGAGCCTGCGAAGAGGGCTTCTTTCAGATGGTCCTGAGAGGCCCAGTGGATGTGGGGTCGGTCACGTCCCTTTTCCCAGGCTCCGCAGGGGAGGAACTCTACCCTGCCCACCTGGTGTGGCTGTCAGCAATCACCACCTGCACTTTGAAATCTGCCATCACAGCCCACTCCTGGGTCAAGAGTGACCCACTCTCACGCCCCATTGCCCTCCTTGCTGCACGGACACAAACATTCCTCACCCTCCACCAGCAGCCTCCCCCTGGGTGCTCTGCAGTATCCCAAATCCAAACTCAGGAGCTTATGGAAGCTAAAAAAAGGATGCAGGAAAGCTTTTACTTTCAGCTGACTCTTACAGCTAACATATTTCAAATCCCATGTATATGGTAATGATGACTGGATTTCCTGAGCCAAAAATCATGACGTGTGGCCTCCCCAATGTTTTTTCTTGATTCGTGAACACAGGCATAAGAAGACTCTCAAATTCAGTTATTGGACTCAGTGATTAAATCACATGTCAAGAGTTAGCTTCAGGGAAAAGTGGTCAAACCTCACAGCACCAGAATGACATGGAGAAGTTTAGAATCTGTGCCCACTGCCTGTGCCTGTCCCCTCCCTTTGCAACGCGCTCGCCAAGGCCGTGAAACAGGCTTCCTGCTCAGGACAGAGAGAGCCCGAGCAGAGCAGCTTGCCAAGTCATCGTCACAGCCGTGCTCAAGAGCGGGGCTCTTCACTCAAGATGGCAAAACAATCAGCTGAGAAACGGAAGCTTCCATCAATCAAGCTGCTGTTTGTTCTACATGAGAGCATTGTGTAGATCAAATAGCATGTTTGATTGATTTTTTTGGAGTGAGGTGACTGAAATTCCACTTCATGGTAGACACGGCCTCAGTCTCTAGTACCAATGCTTAAGTGCCAGATAGTTCACCTCCCAACCCCCGGCACCCCTGCCCCCCACATCCCCGCTCTGTCACTCAGGAGCTGTGTGACCTGGATCCAGCCATCCAACCCTCATCTGTGAAGTGAGGAGCCTCAGCTCCTTCCTCCCAGTGATGCAAGGGGAAAGGAGGGAAGCAAACAGGGTGCTGGCCACATACCCATGTTTTCTCCTTGGGCCTGGGATCCCTAGGGTCTTCTCTCCTCCTCCCACACCCAGTTTCCACCTTTGCTTCCTGAAGCCCAGAGACGCTTCAAGGCAACATTTCTTATGCCAAATCTTGCTCTTTCTCGAAGAGGATCCTCCCATACCATGAATTGTCTGGGCATCAAGGCTGAGGCTTGGGATCTGTGGGAAGTTCATCCATTCCCCCATGGCCAAGCCTTGGGGTTAAGCAGTGGAGCAATGATAAAGAGGGAGAGGCTGGAGCGGTGGTCTCAGAACCAACATTCCTTTCTTAGGTGTCCACTGCCTGCCAAGCTCCTACTTTAAATAGAAACATCATCCTTCTTGCTTACTCCTCACAAATTTCCGTGAAGGATCCATTTTACTGATGAGAAAATTAGTTTATGGGGGTTGGGTTACTTAACCCCAGGGCTGGCTGGCTTGCTGTGTGCTGAGCTCCCAGAGAAGGCTCATAGAGCAAGGCCCTGAATGCTCAGGTATGATCTTTGCACCTGGAGGCCCACTGGAGTCACACAGCAGGGTCCCCCAGGATCTGGCCTGGCTTTCTCCCTGCTGTAAGCAAGAAGCATTGCCTTTTATGCATGAGGATTCAGAATGGGCTAACGCGATCGTGTCTGGGGGAAGAGCTAAATGAAATGAATAGGGAAGAAGATGCATTCTGCAGTCTCACGAGCCTTGTGCCTGGAGAGGAGACGTGTGTTCTCAGTCCTAAGGTTTACCGGTGACTCTGGCTCATCGCATGCCAATTACATACACGAAGTTCTGTGCTCATGCCATTGCATGTTTTCTCATTTAATCCTCCAAACAGTTCTTTAAAGTAGATATCACAATCCCTACCTTACAGATAAGAAAGTTAGGGTTTTGAGCAGTTGAGCGACTTGCCCAATGTCACAGAACCATCATTTGAACCAAAAGCCTCTCCTCATAATCATCCTTTAACAGCGCAGTGGACGCCTCACCCTGGGTATCCATGTCATGCAGTTGGCTCAAGTGCTCATCCTCTTTCTGTTTTTCATGAGCAAGGGCTGCCCTGGAGCCTCACCCGGCACTTTCCCACCAGGAGCCCATGGTGTGCTACAGGCACAACCCCACTTCAGGGACGTGAAGTATTGCATCCTGCTCTCTTCAGCAATGATGTATTTGAGAGGATGAGCCTGGCCTCTCTGTCCTCACCTTAGAACTGAACAGCATATTCTGGGGATGTTCTGTCCCTGGAAGTAAACAATGGGAAAATCAATTCTACTCTACCAAGGATCAGGTACTGTTCAGACAGTCTGCTATGATGATTGGAGGAAAGTGTGTGACATGGTAAAAGCCCCATAAAACTGAATGCCTCAACCATAGCTTGGCTTTCTGTTTAAACTGCTCTCTGTGACCCCTAATGTGACAGGCAAGCAGTCCAAACCCAGGCCATCTTGGCCTCTGCGACTTGTGATTTCCACCCTACCCAGACAATGCGAAAACAAATGCTAATCTTGACTTTTGTGAACCACTTAAGTAACAATCAGAATGTCAAAACGTCCCCTGGCCCTCAGAATACCTGAAGCCCATCACCCCCACCGCCACCCCTCTCATGCTCACTCCTGAGATGGTTGTATGGGTATAAAAGACCTTAACACCCTCCGTTCGGGACCATGGGTTGGAGAGACGTGAATCCTCCATGGCTGCCAGCAATAATAAAGACCCTGCAATTTGGCATACTTTTGTCTTGGTGTTGACTTTCTATGCTCAGTTCAGTACAACAGTGTATACAGTTTCTCCATGGTCTGTAGTATGAGCTATCTGGAAGGATAATCCTGGTAGCATTATTTCATTGCTTCCAGCCCCACCTGGAACTTTCCTGCCTCTTGCTCTTCTCTTCTGCATACCTCAGTGATCCTTCAAGGTCCAACTCAGGTCCCAGCATCTCCATGGAATTTCTCTTGTATGGTGTAAGATGCTGACTACCACCCTAACATGCTGGAACTCTAATTCAGACGAGAGGATTCTGCAGAGCATTCCATGTCCACTGCCCCTCACTCAAGGGCTTGTGAAGCCCATGCTATCTGCTCAAATGCAGCCTGTTATAAGTAAAATTTCAATGCCACAAAAGAAATAATACTTAAAGATAAATCCTCTCAGCAAGACAGTTTTACTTCTACAGAAACGTGCAGCTCACAGATGGAGCAATGGTGGTCACACGCCTGGACAAGGAGGGGAAGGGGTTTTTATGCCTAACAGGGGTTGCCCCTACTGCTGTGTCATTCCCCTATTGGCTAGGGTTAGACCACACAAGCTAGACTAATCCCAATTGGCTAAAGAGAGTAGAGGTCCAAGCTGGAGTGTCAGGGGGGTGGTTTGGTGGGAAGGACATTTATGGGCGGGTCAGAGCAGGGAGCAAGGGGTGAGCTAGGTCAAACAAGGTGACTGGAGTAGGTGACTGAAGCAGGTGACTGAAGCAGGTGACTGGGATGAGTCAGGAGGGAGCCGGGGGCCAGAGGAACAGATGTGAACTGTTGATTAGAACCTGTGGAGAAGGTTGTTTACTGGAACTACAGGGAAGTTAAATTTTCAAATGGAGAATTCAAGAGTAAGAGAGTGGAACATACTGACATACTGATTCTTTGAAGAGAAACTTGGGGTTCACTATATCTAACAAGCCCACTGGCATGAGGCACAGTGTTTCACCAAAGGGAGTGGGGCATAATCAGTGCTCACTGAATAGGAAAAACACACAGATCCCATGACTCATGTTCTTCTGTCCTCAAGCTAATGGGAAGGCACACCCCAGCTACACTCATGATGTTTTAGTGCTCTGAAGTTTCATAATATTAATTCAGTCACTTTCTGAATCACTGGCCTGGGCTCTGGTGTTACATGCAAGCAGCCATGGGGCGTGTGGCCACGGCCTCTCTCCTCCTTCCTTCCCGAGCCTTGGAGCACCCCACACAGGCCCCGCCGTGTTCTCTTCATAGTCACACACATTCCAGCTTCACTCCCAGGGAGACTCAACTGTCTCCCCACATTCTTGCCAAGTTTCTGCTCCAGAAATCAATGATCACCAGCATGGTTTTATAAACTACTTTTAAAAATAGATGACAGTTGGCTCTCTACATCCATGAGTTCTGCCTCCATGGATTCGGCCAACCATGGATCAATAATATTCCAAATAAATAAATAAACAGCAATACAACAATAAAAATGATACAAATAAAAACAATACAACATAACAACTATTTACACTATATTAGGTAATATTAGTAATGTAGAGGCGATTTGAAATATACAGGAGATGTGCTACGTCATATGCAAATACTATGCCATTTTATATTAGAGACTTAAGCATCCTTTGGTATCTGCAGCGGTCCTGGAACCCATTCTTTGCAGATACCAAGATCTTTTGTTCAAAATTATTTTATGATAACTCAGTCTCAATACATGTCAAAGATCAGCTCCTAAGTAATGGGATTTATGCTCATAAGGAAGTATTTATCTTCTATTTATCAGACTCTCTTGTGACTCCAATGAAGCCGACCTTTTTACCTTCTCAGCGTCCCACACATTCCTGCCCTGTGGCCCTGTCCAACCATTTCTCATCTCACCTGGAACTTTCCTGCCTCTTGCTCTTCTCTTCTGCATACCTCAGTGATCCTTCAAGGTCCAACTCAAGTCCCACAGTCTCCGTGGAATTTCTCTTCCCTGCCCTGACTCACACAGGCTTCTCCCTTTCCTTGACCACCCCATCTTAGTCCCTCATATTGTAATCACCCAACGGGTTCCCCTTGCTCGCTGTCTAAACAGTGCAGATTTATCAAGACAGGGGAATTGCAAAGGTGAAACAGTAATTAACACAAAGCCAGCTGTGCAGGAGACTGGAGTTATATTATTACTCAAATCAGGAATCAAAGTTTTTAAAAGCAGGAGTGCTGATTGGTCGGGTTAAGATGAAACCATAGTGGGCTGAAGTGGATTCTCCTTGCTGACTTCTGTTTCTGGGTGGGATCGCAGAACTGGTTGAGCCAGATTATGGGTCCCAGTGATGTTGTCTGCTACATCAGAATGCAGGGACTGCAAAATATCTCAAGCACTGATCTTAGGTTTTGCAATGATAATGTTATTCCCTGGAGCAATTTGGGGAGACTCTTGCAGCCAGAAGCTGCATGGCCTCTAAACGTAATTTCTAATCTTGTAGCTAATTTGTTAGCCCCAGAAGGCAGACTGATCCCCAGACAAGAAGGAGATTTTAGGGGAAAGGGCTATTATCAATCTTGTTTCAGAGTTTAAACTACAAACCAAATTCCTTCCTAAGGCTAGTTTGGCCTACATCCAGGAATGAACAACGATAGCTTGGAGATAAGAAGGAAGACGGGGTTGGTTAGGTCTCATCCCTTTCCATGTCATAATTTCCTCATTTGTGATTTTTGCAAAGGCGGTTCCAACATCATGGTGTTTGTTTCCTGTGAGTGAGCATCCCCTCTCCAACAAGTCAGTGGATGCTTGAGGCCAGGGATCTGAGCATCTATGTTTTGCCTTCTTTCTTTCTGTCAATACTCTTCTTTTTCAAGGCACGACTCAGATATCAGCTCCTCCAAGAAACCATCCTAGACCCTCCCCCCTACCCTAACTAGGCAGAATGAACGGCCCCATTAGCAGGTGAGCTTCTAATTCTATGGTAACGCAGCCCACCTCTTCCACAACATGACTTTCGATAAGCACATTTCTCCTGGCAGTAGGTGGTAAGTCGATGTTGAATGGAGATATAAACACTCACATAGCTATTACTCTAGCAGGCACATGCCTATAATAAACTCTCCAATAATGACTGAATGAAATTGTTAGTTTGAGTATTTGCTCACCTTGCAGATATGGCGCTGTATCAGATCTCTATAATATCATTATGCCCACTGCCGCAATCCATAGGATCTAAACTACATTACACTCTTGACATTTGAAAAGGAGTGAAAAGTCTTCGTGAAGCCCAAATTTATAAATAACGTTATAAATGCTGTCCATTCGGTCCTATAGCACTAGGGACCACCAACTTTTAGTGCCTCTGAAAATGTTTGAAAACTGCACAGTGAGAACTAATAAAAGTTTAATTAAATGTTTACCACACATTACATACCACACCCAATTTTACTTACATATATAGTTATGTAGAATACGGAAGTGTGTTTTGTAAGAATAACATAAAGAATTTTTATTAACAGAGCTTGAAACTATAAATATCGTTTACATTATTGTAACATTAAATAGAGAATTTTTTTTTAAATATGGGATGTGGTTGCCTTTTAATATGTTTGATTGAATGAAATCTCCAAAAGGAAGAACACTTGAGCCTGTGAAGTTCTTAAATTAATCCTGCTATAGTATAAAACTCCCCTTACAAAGCGCAAGTAAGGTATACCTGAGAAAGCATAAATAGTACCATTAGACTTTTTTTTGATTCTCGAAATAGAATTCTAAAGTTATTTTGAAAGACATTTTCATTGTTCAGTCTTTTCACTTCCATTACCCATGGTAGTAGACTGCTTTCCTTGGGGATTTTTTTTTTTTGGAAACAAAGAAGTGTCTTTTTAAACACTTAAAGGGAGACCTGAACCTGGAAAGGCAGGTGGAGAGAGAGGATGCCTCCCTCGGGCGTGGCTCCAGGCTAGTTGCCCAGCCCATGCCTGCTCTGGCTCCCTCTTCCATGCCAGTGCCTCGTCACCAGCCAATGGGTACATAATTCAAATCTGGTCCTGTAAGGCCCTGAGGGGTTCCCCCTGCCCACTGCATTGGGAAGAACCACAGCATTACAGGAGAGAAAGAGTTTAATAGACACGAGGCTGGCCACATGGGAGATGGAGTTCCTACTCAAATCATCTCATTCGAAGCTCATAGATTAGGAGCTTTTCAAAGGCAGTTTGGCGGAAGAGGTGAGGGTGGCCAGAGCGCAGGTGCTTGCTGCTGATTGGTGGAGGCAGCGATGAACTCATCGGATGTTGAAGCTGTCCTCCTGTGGGAGGGATTGCTTCTGGGTGGGGCCACAAGACTGGGGTTGTTGGTTCAGGTGGAGGCCTCAGTGTCAGACATGAAGAAACCTGGAAATAGATCTCAAAAGACAAACCTACAATAGTAGTGTTATTTGCAGGAGTAATTGAGGAAGTTGCATGTCTTAAAACCCCTGGAATAATCTCTGCACCTTAGCAGGACCCAGGCTCCTGTCCTGCCCCCAGCTTGATGACCTCCTATTAGCTTTACAAAAGCAGTTGAGTTTTGAGCAAGGCCCATTATCATCTAAACTGTAGCCTAAATGTCTTCCAAAGTTAGCTTGGCCCAATACCCCAGGAATAATGAAAGGAAAGGCAAGATGGGGTTTGGGTTAGCTTAGCTTACTCTTATAATTTTTTCACTGATATAACTTTTGCAAAGACAGTTTCAGTCCTCAATTATATTACAAACCACTGCATGTTGTAGAACTTTGGGTTATCTGCAAGTGGTTGAAACCACTGAAATGAACTCCAGTAATGCTGTGGGTATGTTGCAATATTACAGATAACAGATGGAAGCACCTGAGTGGTAGCCATTCCTAGAAACCTTGGTATTGTAAGAGAACAGAGGGAAGTAAACAACATGTGCACAACTGAAAATCTGTTCTCAGGGGCTTGAAATCCACAACAGTGAGAGGACACCTTCTGGCTTTTGGTTTGGAGACCTAGAACTTTCATGTCAATGCAGCTGCCTCTTTACAAAGTGGCATATCAGAAGAAACATTCAACAGTTTTTAGAAAAGATGCTGTCCCCGTGTGATTTCTCCTCCCACATTGTCACTGTCTTTTAGAGATTCTGTTATCAAAACACCAGGGGTTCAGTCTAGGTCCTGCTGCTCACCACACAGAAAGCCAATCACTGAGACAATGAGCACTGACGGAAAGGAAGCTTTAATCTGGGGCTACTCCCAAGGAGAAAGGGAGATAAAGTCTCATATCCATCTCCCCATCATGTCAGAGGTGTTTGAACCACAGAAACTCCATCTTGATTAGGAGCTGGGCAAAGTAAGGCTGAGACCTACTGGGCTGAATTCCCAGAGAGTTAGGCATTCTAAGTCATAAAGTGAGATAGGAGGTCAGCACAAGATACAGATCATAAAGATCTTGCTGATAAAACATATTGCAGTAAAGAAGCTGGCCAAAACCCACCAAAGCCAAGATGGTGATAAGAGTGACCTCTGGTCATCCTCACTCCTATATTCCCACCAGAGCCATGACAGTTTACAAATGCCATGGCAACATCAGGAAGTTACCCTATAGAGTCTAACATGGAGAGGCATAAATAATCCACACCTTGTTTAGCATATAATCAAGAAATAACAATAAAAATGGACAACCAGCAGCCCTGAAGGCTGCTATTCTTTTATGGAGTTGCCATTCTTTCATTCCTCTACTTTGCAAATAAACTTGCTCTCACTTTATGGATTTGCCTTGAATTCTTTCTTGTGTAAGATCCAAAAACCCTCTCTTGGGGTCTGGATCAGGACCTCTTTCCAGTAACATCTTTCTGGTATCATCACAAAGGGATGATACTGAGAAGATTTCTCCCACCCAACCTAAAGGAAATAGACTGCAGTACCATATGGCTGACTCTGGGTAAGTGGGGTGCATTTTCCCAGCTAAAGGATAGGATTGGGTTAGATGCCCAACTTAGGGGAATTAGAATCTCTCTTAAGACAGAGGGGGTTAAAGGCCCCTCTTGATAAAAGGAAAGGATGCTTGATGCTTGAGGCCCAACCTAGGAAGGTTTGAGTCCTTCCTAAGATTTAGGGGATTGGAGGCCCCTCTTGGTAAAGTCATTCTCAGCTAAGAACGTAAGAATGGGTTTGGCACTACAGGATGTTAACCACTATTCTCTTTGGATTCATCTGTCTTGATCTCTTTGCTGATGGCTGTGGGTGACAGGATTAGGCATGTACAGGATAATGAGACATGGGAAGCCTTTTTCCCTCCAAAAGAAAGAAACTTGAGAGCTTACGGGATACCTGGAAAAGATCCTTTCTTGACCAACAAGAAGCTGCCTGAACTTTTGATTCAGTGTCTGCTACAATGGTTGGGTCTTTCTCTGGCCTCCCTGAGCTCTTCCCTTCCCCATCCTGCCATAGGTAATGCTTTTCTCCCTTTTTTACCTTTTCTGTTACTTAGGGTGACCATCTTGACAACAAGCCGCATGTTGAAAAATGTCCTTGAGAACTTGACCTTGTAACCATGTTACAGTGCTTTCTCTTGGTCTCCACCATCCTGAGGGCAGGAATTTTGGGGTTTCTGTCAGCCGTAAAAACTATCTTGAGCAATTAAAAGACACTGCAAGCTCAAATCTGACTGTTCTAGGTTCCTTCTGGGGTAAGCAGTGGAAACTGCCCAGTGCTGTGGCTCAGTAGTTCAGGCTTTCTTTTCACAACAGTGGCCCTGGTTCAGTCCCTAATCTTTATCATTTGTTAATTACCTACCCCTCCACAAGCTTGAATTTTCCTTTCTCTAAGCACCTAGAAGGTTACCTTTAGTAAAGTTCAAAAGCCAGAAATAGCCATTTGGCCTGGCTAAAGTAAGGTAATAAAAAAAATTTTAAAAAAAACTTTTAAAAGAGTGCTACAGTTAAAAGTCAGCTTAATTAGAAGTGAGTATTCAAGCTCTAACAGCCTGGGACTCCTTGGAAAAAAATAGGAGGTGCCACAGACCCCATTTTGGGAAAAACCTCAATTTTCCTCATAAAACCCCAGGAATTGAAAGTGAATAGATCCCTCTCAAAATCTAAGGCTATGTTCTGTTTTGCATCTTGTTATCTGATGTTTTTAACTTTTGCAGGTATCAAAAATTGCTTTGAATTATGAGAAAGCTTTGGTGTGTAATAACTAGGTGGGAAATATACTTTTGTGGATGGCTAATGGCAGTTATGGGACGATACACAGCTCTTTGCATGTTTGAATCAGGGAAACATGCTCCTGGCTACCTAGAAGGCATGGAAATACCTTCTCATCTCCCACTGAGGGATAAGATTCCCAAGGGAGATGGGCCAGTTCCCCTTTTTGAGGGGATCCAGGATCTGATATAAAATAGGAGCCTTAATTTTTGGGGATCTGTTTTGCTTTCCAGCTGGGCCTGCTTGTTAGGCCTTAAAAACCACATGTTTTCCTGACCCTGTTCTTCCAATGGCCCCACCCTGAAGCCAGTAATCCAATTTAAACACTGGCAAATGATAAAATCTTATAAGTAATCTTCCATCTGTGTATTTATATGTATTGTGTTTAACATAAAAAGCTTTAACTGGTTTAAAAATAATAAGTACTTAAATCAAATATTTTGTCAGAAAAGTAAAAAGTGTAATGCCTTTTAGTTCATGTGACTTAAGTAATCTTTGGAAATAAAAACAGCGTTAAAGATTATTGGTAAAATGTAAATATTTGGTCTAAATTAGGCAGGTGAGATATCAAGTTTACTAAATGATTTAAGGTCATAAACTGCTTCTTTGACTTTAGAAAATTGTTCAGTTTACCTTGAAGCCGTTAGATTCTACATAAGGCCTGGGGACATATGGAGTTAGCCACATCCCCCAGCTATGATGGAAAGAGTCAGACCTTATGTGCATTTCTGTCTGGACATAATTAAAATCCCTTACTTTCCAGATTTTTAACCAAAAATAAAAGTTACTAAGAATTAACATTGCAACATGTAAAGGAGACTACTGAAAAAATTGTTCTACATGCAAGGTATGTAAAGAAAGTAGAATATACTTTTGGTGAAAGATTATAGGAAGTCATGGGAATGTTTTGGGGGATCTGTTTTGCCTAGTTTAGAGGGGTAAAGGATTGTTTTAAGTTAGGATAAAGGTGAAGGTTTAAATAAATTGTTGAATGTGAAAAATTAATCTTGTAAAAAATTCTGTGTGGGAACACTGGTTAAAGTGGTATTAGTCAGTTTTTCTGTAAATTAAACATTGGAATAAAAGCATAAACAGGTTTTTCATAGAGCATGAATCTGCTCTTTCACAAAAATTATAAAGTGTCATAAAAGGTTTACAAGAATCTTACATTAAAATCGGATAGATTTATCTAAGTTTTTTTAAGAATCGGGTTTAACATTAATAGTACACTGATGTAAAGGTGAAATTTGGCTTATTTGGTATAAAAATCATACAGGAGGCATTGTCAAATATGAGATAGGGTTTGGCTTTCTTTGGGCTGTATTTGTATAAATATGCTTTTGGAATGTGTTCCAAAATAATGGGAAACTCCTATAATTCTGATGACTTGGTGCATGTTATCAGTAACAATTGTCACATAAAATCATTGTATCCCATAGAGGTAATCAAATTTCTTTGTCAATTGTGTTTTTGACTGTGGCTACCCCAGGATATTTTGTCATTCACAGACAGTTGTCTTGTTTTGGTCCTCTTCAAATGGTTGTTTTAAAATCAGCTATAGGAATTTGACAGGTGCTCTTGAATGCAGGTTTCTAATAACTTTGGAGATGTGACATTAGAATAGAGGAAAAAAACTTTCAGGACTCCTAAGGAGAGCTGAAATACTTATAAATATCAAGCAGAATAGAAATTAACTGAATGGACTGAATTAATAGAAGACTGAAGTAATCTTTTCTTTTTGCTTAAATTGTCCCTAATCTTTTGTTTTGTTTTTCAGAGTTAAAAAAAAAAACTTTTCTTTTAAGCTATTTAGAGCTTTTAACATTTAAGTAAAGTATACTCCTGTGAACAACATTTGGAGCATATTTGTTTCTTCAGAATTTGGAAATTAGTTGCATGTATTCTTAATTTATGGCAATATAGTTATTTGCATAAGTACAATAATAATCTGTTTTCTTTTGTAACAGAACACAATTGGAGAAACTGGTTGCTTTACAAAGGCTTTGACTGGAATGGCACACTTTCTTTTAAGGAATCAAACTTGCCTTACAGAGCCAATAAAAGCCCCTGGGAAAACTGGCCTTATACCTTATCTGCACAGCCGCTGTGCATAGTTCCTGACCTGTGGTAAGTAAAGAATGTCACTTTCTGACAGGTCCAGGAGCCCCAGGTTATCTTGAGATCTCAAGAAGAGAGGAATTTACTCAATTCATAGGTATTTTAGGGTACAAATCCATGGCTGGGCTCAGCTTTAAAAACATCTTATGTGAAATTCCTTTATGAAACAAAGTTCCATCAAAGCCAATTATAAAAGCCTATGTAAAAAAAAAAAAAAAGTTATTCTTGCTGCACTTTATACAAATAATTAGGCCAAGTATAAAACTAAGGCTTATTTTTACAAACAAATCAGTTCTATTATGATTTGTCTTTAGTAAAAATGAGAGACTGGAAGGAGAAAAAATTATGTTTCAGGAAATATGGTACAGCTGTTATTAGAGTCTAGTCTCATCAGTGGTGTTTAAGTTTGTTTCTGAAATTTAGGCTAACCTTGCTAATTCCTGTGAGTCAACCAGTGATCTCTGGCTGCAGCTCAGAAGAAACAAGAGGGATGGGTAATGTAAAAATCTGGATCAATATTCTAATTCTGGGTATATAATGGAATCAGCCGACAACCCCATATCAGCTTGGTTCCAACAATTGCCCAGTGCATGGAAAGCCTTCTTATTTAGTTTACTTGGGATAATTTTACTTATTTTGCTTTACTCTTGTGGAATATCTTGATGTACTTTTTGTGTAGGAATGCAGGATCATCCTACCAAATGTTTTCTTAAGTTAAACTCTTACTAATCTTTCAGATATCACCTTTGTCAGAACTCGAGTTATGAACGAACCTCACCTTACTAACACTTTCTGACTGAGTCCTCCGTCCCTCAAAAACAAGAGACCCTAATAGTTAGGCAGGAATATCTTTGCCCCTATTCAGGAATATCTTTGCCCCTTTGAAGACGTTACAGAAGATGGATGTTTATCCCTCTGCAATCCTTAAGATGAAGGGCTCTCTTAGAAAAGGGAAGAGGAAAATGTCAGAGGCATTTGAACCAGAGCAACTCCATCTTGAATAGGGGCTGGGTAAAATAAGGCTGAGACCTACTGGGCTGCATTCCCAGGCAGTTAGGCATTCTAAGTCATAGGATGAGATAAGAGGGTGGCACAAGATACAGGTCATAAAGACCTTGCTGATAAAACAGATTGCAGTCAAGAAGTAGGCCCAAACCCACCAAAGCCAAGATGGTGACAAGAGTGACCTCTGGCCATCCTCAATGCTAAATTCCCACCAGCACCATGACAGTTTACTAATGCCATGGCAAGGTCAGGAAGTTATCCTATATGGTCTAAAAAGGGGAGGCATGAATAATCCACCTCTTGTTTTGCATAAAAATTTTTTTAAAAAACATAAAAAATGGAAAACCAGCAGGTCTTGGGGCTGCTCTGCCTAAGGAGTGGCCATTTTTTTATTCCTTTACAATCTTAATAAACTTGCTCTCACTTTATGGAGTAGTCTTGAATTTTTTCTTGCATGAGATCTAGGAACCCTCTCTTGGGGTCTGGATAGGGACCCTCTAGTAACAATCTGACTAAAACTAGGGAATTTATGTAGCAGGGAAGGTGGGAAAACAGGGACTCCGGAGGGTAAGGAAGCCATCATGATAGAGGAGGGATCTGGTCCTTGCCGGAGGGTTGGTTCACTGAGGAAAGAACTCAGGTGAGAGACAAAAGTAAGTTTCAAGTTTTAAGACAAAGGAGGGTCAATGTATGTTTATTTATTTTTAATGCAAATATCAATTCTATAGGACAATTGGGTCGGTTTCAATTCCTGGTCAGAGGACGTTGGGTGCAGGTTCCTGGAAGCCTGCCTAGAGTAAACCCTTCGAGAGTGGGCAGAGGCCTCAACCAGCCATGAAAGAGGCCACTCAGCTCCCTCGGAGAGTCTTCTCATTCGAAGGTTCCTCAAGGGATGGGGCTACAAGAAAGTGACTGCAAGACTGAAACTGGTTAGACTGAGTGACATCTTTTTTTTTTTTTTTTTTGAGACAAAGTCTTGCTCTGTCACCCAGGCTGGAGCGCAATAGCTTGATCACCACTCACCACAACCTCTGCCCCCTGGGTTCAAGTGATTCTCCTGCCTCAGCCTCCAGAGTACCTGGGACTACAGGTGCACATGCCACCACATCCGGCTAATTTTTGGTATTTTTAGTAGAGACAGGGTTTCACCATGTTGGCCAGGCTGGTTTCAAACTCCTGACCTTGTGATCCACCTGCCTCCACCTCCCAAAGTGCTGGGATTACAGGCATGAGCCACCGCACCCGGCTGACTGAGTGACATCTTAAAGCTGAGTGTTTAAGATATATCCCCTAAAACACATGTCACTATTCTCATTCAGCATTGCCCTGATAGTGAATAAATTAATAAATTTTACTGCTCAAAATTCAATCCACACCTATTCCTCTAAACCTAAATGGTCAGATTTTTACCGTGTGGTTTCTACATCCTCCAGTTTTCTCACCGAGTGTTATGGACTGAACTGTGCATTTCCCAATTGATATGATGCAGTCCTAACCCCCACTACCTCAGAATGTGATTTTATTTGGAGACAGGGCCTTTACAAAGGTGATCATGTTAAAAAATGAGGCTTTTAGGGTAGGCCCTATACCATCCTGCCTGGTGTCCTTATGAGAAGAGTCTCCTCTTAGGACACAGAGAGAAACCAGATATGTGTGTGCACAGAGGAAAGACCAGCGGAGGACACAGTGAGAAGACGTCCATCTGCAAGCCAAAGAGACAGGACTCAGGAGAAACCAAACCCCACTGGCACCTTGACCTTGAACTTCTGGCCTCCAGACTATGAAACAACAAATTTTTGTTGTTTAAGCTACCCAGTCCATGGCATTCTATTGTGGCAGCCCTAAGAAGCAAAGGTACTTAGGTAAGCTAACTGGTACTGGAAGTACAGATACTCTCAGAACAAACTTCTGTCTTTACTATCTATGGCACTAGACTTCTAAATGAAAATTCCCTTTGATAGTCCATATCTCTATGTCATTTTTTCCCTCAGCTTCCTGATGCAGATGGTGAAAGTATGGGACTTTGAAACAGGAAGACAGTGGGCTGAGTTTATCGGGGCTCGTGGCAACACTGGGATCACTTGTCTGATCTTTGAGCCCAGCGGAAGAAGGTATGTGCCCTCTTGAGTGTCTTCAGGCATTTCGTGGAGTGAGCCCTGCCCTGACATCCTAAGGGAACATGCTGTTTCCTAGGCTTGTTACTGGAAAGAACTCAGATACAACAAAAATGAGTTTCAAGTTTTGAGACCAGGGAGACAGACAGCTATCTGAAAATAAGGAGCTACAGTAATGGGCATTGTCTGCACACCTTGAAACATGAAAAGTCACTTCTAAGTAGTTCCTGTAAAATAGTGATGCAAGAGTAGAGATTTGTAATAAATATATTTTAAAAAGAAGGAGATTAGAACACAGAGGAAGACCAGATGCATGTGTGCACAGAGGAAAGACCACGTGAGGACCCAGTGAGAAGACGTCCCATCTGCAAGCCAAGGAGATAGAACTTAGGATGGATGCAATGACCCCAGGCCCTTTCCCTCTGGCATTTTACTTTATGTAATGACCTCGAACTTGTATTTAGTAGAGGTGCACTCCTGACCTCATGTGCACCCAGCTATGCCTCACGCATTTGTTCCTTCACCACCTAGTATACACCTGCTTTCTTAAAAGAACTTAACTTTTCTAAACATAAGTCAAAGCTAGATTAACAAACTCAAAACAAGTCTTTTTTGTTGTTATCATGATATCTTTTTCTCCAAGGCTGTTCAATCCATTCATTCATTTGCTGTGTCTGTTCTTGATTAAAAACATCACTAATCCTAGCCTGTAAAACTCACATAGGGAAGATAACATGCAACCATTCTTCAGCTATCAGAGGGGAATAAATGAACTTTAAGTAAAAGAGACAACTGTCCAAAAGTCAAGAAGCTAAAGTCATGAGCTTGTGATTTCTGGTTCTGTCTTTGACCTGCATGCATTGATGTGTTCATTCAGCGCTCAGTAAGTGCTGTGTCAGGGTCATCTCCAGAGAAGGGGAGCCTCTTCTCATAGCTGAGCAAGGACAGAACCAACATTTTAGTCCAACGAGGGTGACAATGAATCAACAATGCTTTAATGACTTGAAAGACACGTAGTGTGGTCTATACACACAAAGTAAGTGCTGAAGTTTTCCCCAGTCATCAGTTAGATTAGGTATGTAAGCGTATTCAAGAATTCATAAAGAAAAACGTTTAATATCAGATGATAATGTTGCTATCTTTCTAGATGAAAAAGTGAAGTCTGTGATTGTACCTGCTTGGAGGTGAACCAAAATAAGTGAGTTATATTCAGCTTGCATATCAGAGGGGTTGTGCTTAGGAGGGCATCTTTTTATTATTATTATTTTGAGACAGAGTCTCGCTCTGTCACCCTGGAAATCAGTGGTGTGATCTTAGCTCTCTGCAACCTCCGCCTCCTGGGTTCAAGTGATTATCCTGCCTCAGCCTCCTGAGTTACTGGGATTACAGATGCGTGTCACTACACCCGACTAATTTTACATTTTTAGTACAGATGGGGTTTCACCATGTTGGCCAGACTGGTCTTGAACTCCTGACCCCAAGTGATCCACCCACCTTGGCCTCCCGAAGAGCTGGGATTACTGGTGTGAGCCACCATGCCCAGCCAATGTGAAGTTTCTCCTGGAGGAACACACCCAGACAGTGAAGGGAATTTTCCAGAAGAAAATGTATCCAGGCATTCCCGAGGACCCAGGTTGCTCCCCAGTGGTAATTTAGGCAACTAGTCTCTTACAGAACATTGGAAGCAATTCTCTGCACTGTTTGACAATTATTTAGAAAAAGAGAAAGATGTACTGTTATCCTCCACCAAATGCTTTGTTAAGGAAAAAATCAGAGACTGGAGTAATTAAATTCAGCTGCCGTAAATCAAAGAATAATAATCTACCAAATTCCCTCCTGGACACTCAGAAAGTAAAAGCAATTCTTGGCCAAGCTCTGTTCGTAGTTCAACCTTCCCTCCATGGATCCATGCTCTTAGGACCAGGCCACCCTCAGGAAGGCAGCTGCTAATGGGGCAGCATCTGCCGACCCAGAAATTACAGGGCATCCTATTCTTGTTCGCTGATCCCTTAAGCACCAGTTTAAAAACTGATTGTAATTCATCAAATCACATTTTACCTTGCTCTTCATAAACAGAAGAGATCGTGTTCTTGTTCTCTGTTTATCAGTTGGATATGGCAAAACTAAACCACTTTATTAATTCCCCACAAACATTAAACAGGCACAAAGCTTAAATATCAAAATACAAAGTTCTGTTACTTTTCTATGTGTATCATAGCTGTTGGATGAGATAGAAGAATGGTTGTGTATTTTGTAAATGAAATGTATGAAATGATGATATTTCAAAACCCTCCGTCAGACCGAGCTCCTTCTTTCTCCCTCTCTGTTCATTCTTTTTCTTCTAAACATAGACTTTGGAGAAATCCTTCGCACCTTGGCTTTCTGGTACAAGTCAGGTTGTGATACAGACAGAAGAGTTTCCTCCCTGCCTGCTTGCCTTCCTTTAGTCCTCCCATCTTTCCTTCCTTATTTCCTTTAAAAACCTTTTTTCTTCATTTGTTGCACAGTTTCTTTTCTCTAGCTCCATTCCATAGGAAGAAGTACTAGTTAGAACAGCTCTCAGAGCCAGAGAGGGCATCCCTGGGAGTCAAAACCAAGACTGTGCCTTAAACACTGGCAGTGCTTCACCTGGCCCCACCCTCTTTGCTTTGTTTTCTTACCCTTTATAGAGGCTGGTCATGGTTCTGCCTCCCAGCCTGCAGGGTCTTCCAGCTGTGGTCACGCGCCCTCACTCCCAGCTGCCATTAACTGCTCTGTCAATTGTCCCGCCTTCAGTTTCTTCCTTATTCCTTGTCCTTACATCCTAGTTCATCTCTAAATGGAAAGAGGAAAAGGGGTGCTATCCACAGGCAGCTCTGCAGAAAGAACTTTTTTTTTAATGGCTTAGGTTGGGGAAGGGGAAGGTAAGAGACAGGGGACATCGAAAGTGCTGACTAAAACTAAGTTTTAAATCTCCTGGTGGCATTTTCTTTCTCTTGCTTGCTATGCTGAGTAGTCATGGATTTCCACGTCTTTAAACACTGTGAGTTGTTGATTCATTTGAAAGTGTGCTGTATTTCACAGCCTAAGCCTTGCATCCGCAGAATGATCTGAGAGATGACTACCTGAGAAGTCTTGGTGTTGAATGTGTCCTTTGGAATTACAGATTCCCGGGCTGACGGCTTTGGTTTTAGCACATGCAACTGCTGAGGGTCTTATTACGAAGGCGAAGCTATGCAGACCATCTAGGAGAGCTTGTCAGTTGACATGTGATTTTCTGAAATGCAATCACCCAAACGTCAGGAGTGGATTGCTTTTTATTCCTACTGGCACTGGGGGAATTTGCTTTGACATTTCAAAAATCTGCATCACTGGCAGAGGGTGAGGGGTAGGGTTATAAAATGCTGACACCTTCTCACTGAAGCAGCAAGTGTCTGGCAGCTCATTTTTTTGCTTGTACAACATCTCCTCTTTGGCTTTGGATACAGGACATGCCACGTGACTTTCGTCACTTCTGGAAGCCACAGCCACGCTGGCAGGATGACCTGGTGAGCCCTGGTCCCCTGTCTGTCTGGCATACGACAAGGGTCTTCTTCTCTCCAGGGATATCCCCTGAGTCTCCTGGGCCTGCCTCAGGGCTCACGGCCTCTCAGAGGCCTTTGCTATGGCAGGATCCAGGATTGAGGTCCGAGTTGAACCAAAAGCACTGAGTGCCAGGAAGCCACTTCTTTTTTCGGAAGAGTGACAGCCCAATGTTCGGGTTAGGGCATGAGGCCAGAGGCGTAGAGTCCATGAGTCTATCTGGGAGTCCTCGGGGTCACAAAGGGAGGCTTAGGGTGTGTTGGGTGTAATTTTCCTCAAGGAAGTAATCTACATTGTGCATCTGCTTGGTGGGCCAAACTGTATGCATTCACTGTGCCATCCTTTGGCAAGCAGGGAGCCTAAGCGATGACATTCCTATTGCCTTGTGACTTGTTAGGGACACATACCCAGGAGACTGCTTGTGATCCTTATTAGGACTCAAAATGTCTCCAACTTTACACAGCTTCCCTGGACTGAATGACCTCCCTCAGAATTGTCTGAATGCCAACTCAATAAGATTCATGTTAAGAAAGCAAGGTCAACTGGGTGCGGTGGCTCACATCTGTTAATCCCAGCACTTTAGGAGGCCAAGGCAGGCAGATCATCTGAGCCCAGGAGTTTGAGACCAGCCTGGGCAAAATGGCAAAACCCCATCTCTACAGAATAAAATTTGTTTTAATTAGCCTGGTGTGGTGGCACCCACCTATAGTCCCAGCTACATGGGAGGCTGAGGTGGAAGGATCACTTGGACCCAGGAGGTCAAGGCTGCAGTGAGCTGTGATCACACCACTGCACCCCAGTATGGGAAACGTAATGAGACCTTGTCTCAAAAAAAAAAAAAAAAGGTCACTGTGCCCTACCATCTGCCATTGCCTCACTTGCCTTAAGTCCCCTGTAAACATTCCAAAAGGTACAAGTCACTAGAATACAAACTCCATGAAGACACACCTCATTTGCCATTTCACTGCAGTATTTCTAGGACCTAGCCCAGTGCCTGATTTACAGTAGTTGCCAAATAAATATGTTTTCATTCAACCAGCATCTGTTAAATGCCTATTGTGGACCAAGTGTGTGCTATTCGCTAAAGATTCAGTGAAGAGCAAAACGAGGCTCAGTCCCTCCCTTCATGGAGCTTGCAGTTTAGTTAATGTTGAGTGAAAGAACAACTTTATGCAGAAAATGCCCCAGAAAGTCATGGCCATCGCAAGGGCAGAAATCATGCATGAGTCAGTGAAGTCCATATTCACTCAGTTTTCCATTCATTCAGTGCATATTTATCAAGCACTTGCATAGCTCAGTGGATAGGCACAGATGCTACAAACATGAATAAAACATGATTCCTAGCTTCAAGAATCTCATGGAGTGGCAACGAGATAAACCACTGAGGAAATAACCATACAAAGTGACAGATGATAAATAAGGTATAAAATGCTGGGGTAGCACAGAGATGGGAACTGCCAACTTTTCTAGAAGATCATACAGGATGTTAAAAGATTTCTAGAATTGAGGACAAGTTGAGAAAGGCAATCTAGATGTGGGGAAAGGGGAAAAGCAGCAGCAAAGGCTGGAAGCGTGAGAAGCTTGTTTGGAAGGACTGTGGAATGTCTAGGGGGCTAGAACACTGGGTACAGAAGGAAAATGAGGTTAGAAATTTTAAATTAGAGCTTGAAAGCCAAGCTAAGGTATTGTCTTAGGCTTCTTGTGCTGCCATAACAAAATACCATAGACTGGGGAGCTTAAATAACAGAAATGTATTTATCCCAGTTCTGGAGGCTGGCAGTTCAAGATCAGGTGCCAGCACATGTGGGTTCTGCTGAGGGCTCTCTTCCTGCCTTGCCGACTGCTGCCTTCTTGCTGTGTCCTCACATGGCTCTCTGGTGAGCAAGTTCTCTGGTGTCTCTCCTTACAAGGAAACTAATCTCATCATGAAGGCCTCCCCTTCATGACCTCACCTAACCCTAATCACCTCCCAAAGACCCCCATCTCCAAATACTATCATATTAGAGGTTAGAACTTCAACATGTGAACTTGAGGGGACGGAAGCATTCGATCTGTAACAGATACGTAAACCTCATTCTGTAGGAGGGGAGGTTATGGGAGGAGGAACCCAGACCTAAGTGATCACAATTGTGGAGGGGCAGGGTGTGCGCGGGGAGGGGTGTACCCGGCGGCCCAGGCTTGTGGGGAGGACGTGGCATTGACCTCTCTTTTCCAACAGTCTCACAATGCACTTTCTCAGCTGCATTCAGGCAGAAGGGGCATCTTAGGTGATCGTGGATAAGTTCCCAAGGGGCGCTCCGTGGTAAGGGAGAAAGAACATCTTTACGGGCCTAAGAGAAGCCAGCTCTTTTCACACAGTAACCATCCTACAATGAGGATGGTGAAAAGATATAGAAATGGTCAGGGACTGTTTGAGCTCTGTAGCATTTTGAAGACAAAATGTTCTTCAAGTCTATTTTGGTTTTGTATCTTTCCTCAGGGTACATCTTTTTTTTTTCTTTTTTGAGACAGAGTTTTTTGCTTTTGTCACCCTGGGTAGAGTGCAGTGACATGATCTCGGCTCACTGCAACCTCCGGCTCCCGGGTTCAAGCGATTCTCCTGCCTCCCAAGTAGCTGGGATTGCAGGCGTCTGCCACCACACCTGGCTAATTGTTGCATTTTTAGTAGAGATGGGGGTTTCTCCATGTTGGTCAGGCTGGTCTCAAACTCCCGACCTCAGGTGATCTGCCCACCTCAGCCTCCCAAAGTGCTGGGATTACAGGTGTGAGCCACTGCGCCTGGCCTCTTCAGGGTACGTATCTAAAGTTCCCAGCCAGTGCTTGGGTTTCTTTGTCCCATTTCCATCTGCATTTCAGCCCAGTGAGGGCACCTTGTCAATACTCTGTTGCCAGCACGGTGCTGAGGTGAGGAAGCTGCTAGGGGTAGCACTTCCCTGGGAGGAGCGGGCCCTCAGAGGAAATAAAACTGACCCAAGGAGAGGCAGCTCCTCTCTGGCTGACCTGCAGGCGGACTCCAACACAGAGGGGTAGGGGTTCCAGGTGAGCCCTGATTGGCAAGCCACAGAAGGAGAGATCCCTCTGTACTCTCTGTCATAAGGACTAAAGAAATGAAAGGTAACTATGAGTGACTTGGGATGTGATTTCTTAACTCTGTCCCTCTTTTTTTTTTTTCTCCTTTCTCAGAACTGTCGGTACAAGGAGGACATCCTCTGTGTTCTCTCCAATTGTTATTTGAAATGTCATCTCAGGCTACATCTCATGCTGGCCAAACACTCCCAGCCCCTCTGATGGCTCGGATGGTAGAGAGAGTAGATGAAGAGGCAGGCTCCATGGTCATCTGCACAGGCTCTGCTGGCGGGAACCCCTGGCAAGTTCTCTGAAGGAGTCTCAGTTCTGGACTGCTCCTCAGTTAGAAGAGATTGGCCTGGTTTCAGGTTTGACTTGTCAGATGGAGATTCCCAAAGCTGGAAAGACACTTAAGAGCCCACCTAGCGGCCGGGCGCGGTGGCTCACACTGTAATCCTAGCACTTTGGGAGGTCAAGGCAGGTGAATCA
>PVKP010012598.1:0-57873 GCA_004027715.1 Plecturocebus donacophilus
CTCATTTCTTTTTTTGTTTTAATTTGAGACAGTCTTGCTCTGTCACTCAGGCTAGAGTGCAGTGGTGTGATCTCCGCTCACTGCAACCACCACCTCCCAGGTCAAGTGATTCTCCTGCCTCAGCCTCCTGAGTAACTGGGATTACAGGCGCCTGCCACCATACCTGGCTAATTTTTGTATTTTCATTACCACCACACCTGGCTAATTTTTGTACTTTTACTACCACCACACCTGGCTAATTTTTGTAGTTTGTATTTATTTTAGTAGAGACAGGATTTTGCCATATTGGCCAGGCTGGTCTTGAACTGCTGACCTCAGGTGATCCACCTGCCTCAGCTTCCCAAAGTGCTGGGATTACACGTGTGAGCCACTGTGTCTGGCCCTCCCTTTAATTTTTGTTGAAAAATTTTCTGGTATATTCTGGGCATGCTTCTTTCTAAATTATTGATTAATATTAAATATTTGTTGCTTCACAATTATACACTTCATAATCAAATTTTAAATTTCAACCATCCAAACCCAAAACAAAAGCTTATTATTTTTCATACCAATACAACTATTTAATACGTTGTTTTTGTCCTCTGTGCATTCAAAGAAATTGAACTGAATGCATTTCCAGATGCAGTAATTGAAACTGGTTTATGAGTATAAAAAGACAGGCTAAACATTTATAATGTGTGAGTTTCCTAAAATTTGCTTTATGTTTTTGACCTAAATTTCACTTTAAGTGAAAGGTAATACAGGTAAGAATGTTCAGTATCCAAAGTAAATAACTTTTAAAAAGCAGCATTCATTTCTATAGTATAGGTATAAAGAGCCAGTTTTCTTATACAGCCTATACTGTATATATTGTGATTAAATTTTAGTATTCTTTAGTTTACTTGATAGTTGCAAAATCTTTCAAAACTTAATAAGTATATTCCTCTACGCATTCCAAGGCTTTAGTAATGATCGCAGTCTCTGAATTAAAAGGTCTCCAGAAAACAAGTGCACAGCTAGCAGGTTCATTGTTATAGCTACAATGAGCAAACCTGGACCAAACAGTTTGACTTCTCTTCACCTCAAGATCAAAGAGGACACTAAACAGTTTCATAAACTAAATACACCAGCAATACAAATTTCTATCCTTTCCATCGAAATACTTAATCCCACCGCAAATAACCTAGAAAACATTTTGCAATGTCAAAGCTCCAACCAGATGTTAAAGATGTCTGTGCTTACCAGTGGTGATGTCATCATCAACAAGGTCATGTTCTTCCTCCTGGACTTTGGTTTCAGGCCCTGAGGCATCAGGAGCAGTGGTGATAGTCTGCATAGCTTCTGATGTGACTCCAGCTAAAACAAATGCCAATCACAAGGTTTCATTTTAAAAAATGAAAAGGCAAACAGAAATTTTAAAGATTTAATTTACTTAATGGATATAAACACAATACATTAAAAAATATATATGTTCACCAAAATTAGAGACACATATCAATGAAGAAAACATTTGTGTGTGTCCTATTTATTTTTGTGTCTATATGTACATGGGTATATGCCATATTTACTTTTAATCAAGATCTGGGAAAAACAGAAGCAGGATGCTGAAGTATTACATTTTTTACTTTATTCTTGTCAATGTTTTTGCTACAGTTACTTTAGATGATTTAGACAATTATGCAACAAAGAAGAAAACAATCTGGAAAGTGAGGATTATTTTAAAAGTTTACTTCTTTTTAATGTTAGTTTATAACTTGGGAGTTAGGAGGAAAGATGAGGACAGGACAAGAATTTGTGCTCTGGGGCTAAGTAAGGTACCTGAAATGCATTGTCCAAAAAGAGTATAACACCTTCCTCTATGAAGAAATTCAATATAAGTTGACATAATTTTCACAATGAAAGAAGCTACCTGAAAGCAGACAGGCAAAGAAGTTCTGAGGCCAAAAGCTTCCATTCTGTAAATCGCCTGAGAATTTGCCAGCTCACACAAATGTCGTTTCCTTACATACCTATCCTTTCATATTTGATGACACATATTTGTTGTCAACGTGCATCTGTCACATTATTTCTCAATTTCTCAATAGATAGTAGGGTTCATCAAGATTTTTCATACGGTTATCAAAAGATGTTGTTCAGTCATGATAATGTACAAATCCAGGAGTTAAACTTTCTGACCAAATAGTCTCATATGTATAGCAATAACTGCCTACATACAATCCATTTAAATATTTTAAAAAGCAAACAGTTCTTTGGTTCAAGGAGTTCTTTTCTTCTAAGGGTCATTCATTTAAACATTTATGTGAAATTCGGCCTTGCTGACTCCGGTTAACCAAAAGCATCAAAAGAGGAAGAATCTTAGTCACTAACCACCATAACAGATCCAGAAATGGACCTACCAGTAGGCAGTTCCAAGCTCTAAGGATTTAAACTTGGGGGCTGAAACACACTATTCAGTACCATTACTTATTCAGAGTTGCTTTTAAAAATAATAATGCTAAAGAGTGATTACTAATAAAAAATGACAAAGCCAGCACTTCACATAAGGATTTGTTTTCAAAAAAATTTTTTTTAACTTTTATTTTAGGTTCAAGGGTACATGTGCAGGTTTGCTATATAGATAAACTGCATTTTGTGGGGGTTTAGTGTACAAATTATTCCATTACCCAGATAATAAGCATAGTACCCAATAGGTAGTTTTTCAGTCCTTACCCACCTACCAGCCTCCACCCTCAAGTATGCCCTGTGTCCATTGCTCCCTTCTTTGTATCCATATGTACTCAGTGTTTAACTTACAGAAGCATTTTTATTGTTAGATTTATATGATTAATTTTAACATAAAGGAGGGGATATAGTAGAAAAATATTAATTACTTTATTAAAGAGAGCTATCAGTAAAATAACTACAAAGAGGAGATAAGAAGGTAAACACACATTCCTAAATAGTTATTATTCAAATACAAAATCAAAAATCATTATTTCACATTATTAAATCAATATATAAATCTTTGAAATATCTCAGTCTCATTTCTTGCTTAGAACTTTGTAATTTTTAAAATGATCAGAAAAACACTGAAAAAAATATTACATAGTTTGGATTGTAACAATCAGTATTAGTATTTTCCTTTCCTATAAAACGAAGGGATCAATGAAAATAAAGCTGGTATTTATGTAGTAACAAGTTTATGGATCCATTTACATTTATCTCATTTAATCAGAGAGGCTAAGTAATTGCTCAACATAATATAGCTACTAAATTCAGGAACCAGAATTAAGACGTAGGTCTTTTGATTTCAAACTTCAATATCAATTCACCACCAAGTCTTTCCCAGGACTAAGTTCCTGGGGACAGGGTGGGAGGTGTCACAGAACATCACAGCATAACCATGAAATCATAGAATCATACAATACTGATTATAAACACTACCAAGCATTCCATAGAGTTCCTGTGCTATGCCAGTTAACTATTTAACCAAGGGAATTCACTGTTTTGGAACGGAACTTAAGGAACAAACATGTACCTCTCAAAGTAACAGGCACAAAGACCAGGGAGCAGTGCTAAAACTGTTTCTGTGATTGATGCTTTCCAAAACATAGTAAGGGTTACAAAATCCTTAGCAGGAAAAAAAAGAAAATACAAAGAAAAGAAAACTACAGACCAATATTTCTCATAAATATAGTCTCAAGAATTCTTAACAAAATAAAAGCAAATAGAATACAGCAATATATAAAAAGAATTATAAACCATAACCAAGTAGGGTTCATTCCCAGCATGAAAGGGGTTCAATTTGCCAAATGGATCAATATAATCCAAAATATTAAGAAGCTGAAGAAAAACAGAGTCCTGATCATATCAATCATTTGAAAAAATTCAACATCCATTCACGATTAAAAAAAAAAAAACCCTCTAAGAAAAACAGAAACACAGAGGAACCTGATAAAGAGCATCTATTAAAAGCCTACAACTAACATTATACTTAATGGTGAAAGTCTGAATGCTTTGACCAGGAACACGGCAAAGATAGTCACACCACTCTTACTTATCATTGGAAGTTCTACCCAATGCCACAAAGCAAGAAAATACACACACACACACACACACACACACACAGTTTAGAAAGAATGATGTAATTGCCTTATGTGATGGCTAATTTTAAGTATCCACTTGTTTGGATTAAGGGATACCTAGATAGCTGGTAAAGCATTACTCATGGGTATGTGTGTGAGTGTGTTTCCTGAGGAGACTGGTGTGTGAGTCGATGTACTGAGTGGGAAAAACTGGCACTCAATGTGGGCAGGCACCATTCAATTAGCTGGGGGCTCTGGCAGAATGAAAGAGCAGAGAAAATGCAAATTCTCACTCCTAGAGTTGGGACATTCTTTTTCTTCTGTCCTTGGACATCAGAACTCCAGGTTCTTCAGCCTTTGGATTCCAGGACTTACACCCAGCAACCCTCTGGGTTCTCAGGGCTTTGGCCTTGGACTGAGAATTAAACCCTTGGCTTCTCTGATTCTGAAGATTTTAGACTTAAACTGAGATCCACCACTAGCTTCCTTGGGTCTCACACTTACAGAGAGCCTATCCTGGGACATTCCAGTCTTCCTAATTGCATGAGCCAATTCCCCTAGTAGGTCCCCTTGCCTCTCCCCCTCTCTCTCACCTTCTCTCTCTCTCTCTCTCTTTCTCTCTCTCTCTCTCTCTCTCTCTCTGTGTGTGTGTGTGTGTGTGTGTGTGTGTGTGTGTGCGCACGCGTGTGTGTCTCCATCTATACTTTTGGTTCTGTTTCTTTGGAGAATTCTGACTAATATACCCCACTCAAAGGTAAAATGATTGTCTACAGGGAAATACAGAGGAATTACTGAAACTAATAAGTTAGTTCAACCAGGCAGCAAAATGTAAGAAAAAAAACATGGAAAAAAATCTATTTCTATATGTTAGTAATGAACAATGGACACCTAAATTTTTTTTTAAACCACAGTACTATTAGCAGTAATTATGAAAACTAAAATACTTAGATATAAATCTGAAAACCTACAAACAGGTCTTGTATGCTGACAACTATGAAAACACTGATGAAAGGAAAGGAATCGAAGGAAAGTGAAACAAATGAAACAGAGAAATACACTGTGATCATGAAATTGAAAGATTCAACACAGGAAAGATGCCAATTCTCCACAAATAGATTGATATGCAAATTTAATGCAATTTCTAACAAAATCCTAGTAAGACTTTTTTGTAGATAAACAAAAATATTCTAAATTTATATGAAAGACATAGGAATTAGAAAATAATTCCAAAAATGAATAAAGTAGAAAAAAGTCATGTTACCCCATTTTAAGACTTATATAAAGTTATTAAAACCATGTGACTTTGGCCGAGTGATAAACATTAGGTTAACGTAACAGAATAGAGAATCAAGAAACAGACGCACACCAATATGCCCAAATGATTTTAGACAGAGATGCAAAGCCAATTCGACAGGGGAAGGATAATCTCTTCAAAACAGGGCTAGAACAACTGAACATCCAAAGGCAAAAAAAAAAAAAAAAAAAATGAACCTTGACGTAAGGCTCATACCTTATATAACCAGTGAGTCAAAGTAGATTGTGGACTTAAATACATAAAAGTACAAATTAAAAAAAAAATTAGGAGAAAATCTCTGGAATCTAAGTTTAGATGTGACACCAAAAAAAAAAAAAATTTGGCAAAATGGGCTTCATTAAATTTTTTAGACTTTTTTCCTACAAAGGCCCTGTTAAGAGGATGAAAGGACAAGCTCCAAACTCAGAGAAAAGATTCACATATCACATGTCCACCAAGCAGTTAGTACCCAGACTATTTGAGGAACTCTCAGAACTCAACAGTAAACAACCTGGCAATTCATCAGAAGGTTAGAGTTGTTATGTGACCCAGCAATTTTACTACTAGCGAATGAAAACTTATGTCCACACAAAAGCATCTACACGAACATTCACAGCAGCATTATTCATAAAAGTCAAAAAGTGGAAACAATCCAAATGTTCATCAACTGATGAATAAATGATGGCATGTTCATATTACATATGCATTGCTATATATTAAATACCAACACAAAGAAATAAAGTGTAATACATGCTATGGCATGAATAAACATTAACAATTTTAACACAAAGTAAAAGAAGTAATAAAACATTACATGGCATATGATTCCATTCACATCAAGTGTCTAAAAAAGCAAATCTATGGAGACACAAAGTAAATGTGTAGATTGGCCTAGAGCTAAGACAGGTGGAGGGAACAGGGAGTAATGCTAATGGGTGCTGGGGTTTCACTTTGGGGTGTTTGAAAATGTTTTGATTTTAAGTGATGCTTGTACAACTCTACCTCAGCTAAAAAAAAAAAGCCACTGAATTGTATACTTTAAAGGGTGAATTTAATATTAAGTGAATTATATGTCAATAAACCTGATTTTTTAAGTTTGATTTTCTGACATTCCAGATCAACTAAGATATCCATGCCACCTCAGTGTACTCCTGATGCTTTTTTCTGCCATATAGCTGAAGAAAAAAAGGGAAGAAAATAGCCACGTAGAACATGTACACAATAAGAAAGCAAAATTCAACACGAATATTTTGTTTCAGAAAGGCAAAATTTTCCATTTAAAAAAGTTTTTTAAATTAAACTATATTCTTGATGTTGACTATATTTCTAACTCTATTAATCCTCACAGTCAAAATTTCTGTATTGTTTTGTTTCTAATCCATAACTTGTTTACTTGGAAATATTTCATTTTTTAAAGATCGGCAAAATATCCTAAGTCCCATAATACAGGGCACTATGAGAGCAACAGACTACTTACGACTTCTAACCTTTCTCAAAGACAGTGAAGGGGTAAGAGAAACTGAGAACGGACAGCCCAAATGACCACACTCAACTCTCAAGTCCAAATGGCACAGCTCATTTACGACTAATTTTAACCATTTGCTTTTAGGAAAATCTGATAGGTACATTTAACTTTTGAAGTTTTCAGCCATATGGTTATGGTAGAAGATTATTAAAACCATTATTTAATACTTATAAGCAAGGTAGCCATTCTCTCCAAAAGAAGGAATAATATTTTTTAAAATTCCCAGCCATAAACTTGGCTATTTTCAGTTCTATCAGGACCTTATGTTAATGGGTGGAGATAACAGTAGACTTTCTGTAAAATGCAAAACAAAAATCAAATCAGTGGTTACCAGGGGTTAGGGTGTGACAAAAGGACTGACTATAAAGAAGTAAAGCAAAATTTTTAGAATAGTGAAAATAACCTACACCATGACTATTTACATGTGTTTAAAACTCACAGAACAATATGTTTAAAAGTGTGCATTTTACTGTATGTATTCTTCCAAAAACTTAGCTTGTTAAAAAAAAAAAAAGACACAATAGAAGGTACTACACATCGCTGTCACAAAAGAGAACTGAAGATTATGCCAGAATACAAAATTTTCAACAAAACACAGAGACTAGAAAAAATTTAGTTCTTCTTGCTACAAAAAGCCTATGCTTTGTGAAACATAAAAATCTCTTCCTCACTATTCAAAGAAAATGAAGTATCCTTGCAAAAAAAAAAAAAAAAAGTCCATTAGGAAAATATATTTATGGAAAGTTCAAGGTTTTTTATATATTGATAATCAAAATTATAAATATTGTCAATTATATGGTGATATTTTGGCATGTTCTTATGTACTTGGGATAAATGAGCTTATCTGTCAAATTATACCATACAAGCAAAGGTTTACTTATTTTGAGTATTTCCAAAATATTTGACAGTGATGAATATCTCATAAAGGTTCAATAAATACAACCTGAACAGAATTGAATACTTTCTATCTCATGGTATAAATTATGTTATTTAAATATACTAGAAAATAACAGTAAGGGTACTTTGGGGAAAGAGAAATGATAAAAAGATAAAAAATAGAGTAGGAAGATATAAGAAATAAATACAATTAACAGGAAGACATGAGACACATTAAAAAAAAAAAAAGTGAGTCTCCAAATTCAGATTTCACAAAACAAAAAAATCAATGTACATTATACCAAACAACAGTTCTCTATAAACAAGTTTTATACCATGAATCGGGGGAAAACAGAGGCAGAGGGGGAATGGAGTAGGGCAGCAAACTGGTATGAGTAAGTTTGGACACAACAGTAAAAGGGAAGTGGGAGGGTTGTAGCTGGTAGCAGAAGTGAGAATTACAGGACAAGAAAGACTGAGATCTTCATACCATCTAGATTTCTAAATACCTAGGTAACTCTTCGTTGTGAAAAATCTATATACATAAAACATTTCAATTTTATGCAATATTGTTTAAACCACTATAGACATTTTTTAAAATGTAAATACGGAAATGTGGTCTTCAAAATCAACGGGATTAAATTACACTCAACTAGCCCTACCAATAAAATTGGATGTAGTATTTTAAAAATTATCTTTCATTAGCTTGTAAATGACCCTTTTGAATTTCTTTTCAACTAGCTAACAGTATCTGAGTAATAATATGAATCCACAAGACTACGGTGTCATGTGATTAACATGAAAGACAAGGATAAAATACTAATTTTTAATATAGTAACATGTAAAAACCAGCACTTTAACCAATATGGAAATATAAAACCACTTTGGTTCATTATAGTTTTATTATTTTATTGACGATTAGATGATAGTGATAAACATTATTAGTACTGAGAATGAAGGAGATTTATAAATATTAACGAAAATTCCATTTCTCATTCTCAGTAATACAGATTTCCACTGAGATTGAAAAACAGATCCAAAAGAATAGCAGATATTTTTATTTCATCAGTTCCTCACAACTGTGGTTTTCTAGTGGTCCAATTAAAGTACACTGGAGGCAATAATTTGATATGAACATTTACTGTGAATGAAGTAAAATTTAACAATAAGGGAGTATGTGAGTATCTACAGTTTCTTTTCAGACAGAAGGCTTGAATTTATTGGAAACAGATCTCTGCAGTGACTGACCAACACTGCCCCACATTCCCCACAATCCTTATGACAGACAGACAGCCTGCCTCACATTAATTCACTTCACACCACTTCTATCGATCCACAGCCGGTTCCCTAGTCTCTCTGCACACATTGCCTGTCTGGCTGCCTACATCCACATCAGCACATACACACAAAGGCCATAGAAAGATAACCTTTTGCTTTCCATTAAAGACACAGTATCCACTTTTCCTTCTGCAATAACATCAAAAATATGAAATTAACAGTATAGATGCTGTCTTGTAGAAAAGTCTTCCCCTAAGAAATGTTGAGGGTATTTATTCAGAATAAGGGATATAGGTCATTTCAATTTACTGAAAACAAGAAAGTTAGTTTATTAAAGGTCACAAAGTAATTAGAAAAGTAAAACTATAATTTAAAATAAGCAGAATGTCTTCAAAGCTCAAATAAGAATATAAGAATTATTTGGTAACATGAGTTTTGCTCTTTGTTTTTAAAGAAATGAAATACATTTCTTCCTAACTAGTATTTTTTTTTTTTTAGAAAACTGCTCTCATCTAAAATTTATTAACAATTCTAAAAGAACAAAAGGGAAACATTTACTGAAAAATACATAAAATAGAAAACAGGAAGTGTACTGTATCAATGGAATATTAATGTGACGGCATAATGCTTTATTATTTCTCTATCCCAAAAAAATAAAATTGATCATTAAAAAAAAAATCATGCCATGCTTAATGCTTCTAATTCATCACAGGTACTTTTTCAAAAATTTCTGTGAGATTGGCAGGCTATGAGCTGACACCACCAATTTCGGTTTCAAAAGACACAAATGAACAAAAGATTATGCTGTTCAACCTATAAATTGTTATGAAACAAAGAAACTGTCTTGATCCACACCTGTACTAAAGCATGAGCTTAAAATTGTAACCTCTGGCCGACTTAGAAACTCAAATATAAGCATAATTATGTATCTCAGAACTGTGCTAAAGTATGTTCTTTTAGATAAGAGGGTACCTTTGAAACCCTCTTTTTTGGCGGCAGGGGCTAAGATCACCTAGGCAGACATTACGTCATCAAGTGGGAAAAAAAGCAGTGCACTCACTACCTACAGTACATTACACCTGTTGTTATTTATAGTAACAGTAAGCTGCTCTGGAAATCAAACAAAGGGAAACTGATGAAGGCTGCTGAAGTTGATGGCTTTTAAAAAGGGATGTTAAGATGTGTATTGGGCCTGAAGGATGGGATAGATCTGAGAGAGAGGCTGGCATTGCCGGTATAAGCAAAGCCATTAAAATGGTAGACGTAAGCATGCAAAACATATGATGAAAACTGTGCAACAGTATCGGTAACCGTGCAATGTTCCCTCATTATCTTAAACACTCAAGGAGCATCTAGGCTATTATGCAACAAGCCCTGTACCAGAGACTAGACACAAAGGTGAAAAAGACATACCCTTAGCTTCCCAAAAGCTTGTATGTAAACTGAGGGAGTCATTAAATAAACGTAAGCATAGAAAATACCTTAATTTTATCTGTGTTTAGAAAGGGCTCTCCTGTACCAATATAAAGAATGACTTGGAAGGACTCGATGAATGAAGGTAGCAATGAGGCCAGTGATGTTAAAACCATGCTACCGGGAGCCCTAGTAGTTCCTCAGAAGTGCCAGAAGAAGGGAGACTTCCACCCTCCCCATCCTTACCTCTTTATATGCGGTTGTGTGTATGCATGCATGCACACACATGTTTACAGAATTGCCATTTGTAGAAAGGATATTTGCTTTTTTGAAAGTCTGAAAATCACTGATCTAATTTTAAGACAGCATTTAATGGGGAGAAAATTAAGAGTAGTTTTCAGATAAAACATACAGAATGGTAGGAGTGTTCTCTAAGCATGGAGAAGGCAGAAGGAAAAATTTATTCATTTAACTTTGATAGTTATACTAGGCAAAGAAAATAAAAATGAAGGTAGGGAAACACAAAGGACTTTATACTAGAAAATCTAATAGCCATATTGAAAACACAGATTTATAAATGAATAGGTGAAAATAGTTTACAGATGGAAAAAAATCAGCTCTCCTTAGGATGGGAAGAGGAAGAAACACATGTCAAAGACAATTTCACAACAAGGAAATATTTGAGTTGGGTCTTGAAATATGTATAAGAATTTACAATGAAATGACACCAAGTTAAGAAAATTCCAGGAAGAAAGGGTTTGCTAAAAGTCCCTGGTGCATCTACAGAACAGGGTAGCAGGAGCATAAAAAGTGTGAGAAGAGGTAGGCAATGAGGCTAATATAACATTTGAGGCTAAAACCCCAAAGGTAATGAGAAACAGGGTACTAACAGAAAATTTGAAGCAAGAAAAGTTTTTGTTCTTTAAAACACACACCTGGTTCCTGTATGGAAAATGACATAGAATCATTGGTAAATATAATTACAAGGTTGCTAGAGCTGGTAACTATGCAATAAAAGTAAATAAAAACTTTAATACCTGAGATTTGGGAATAAGTAATGAAAATCCTATGAGTTCTCTTTCTGGTCATCAGAATAATTCAGGAATTCAGTTTGGGTAGAGCCAGATGCAGTTGGTAAGGACAATTAGGGAGGCAGAGAGTTTATATGTGGTGTCAATCATAATCTCCAAAGACACAATCCCAAACGCCATAATCCTAAATATTGAAATCTCCAAAGATGGAAATCCTTAAAAATCAAAATCTCTACAATCTAAAATTCCAAATGACTAAAATCTCTAGAGTCTAAAATCCTCAAAATCATAATCCCAAAAGAGTAAAATCCCAAATGCTGAAATCCTGAAAGCCCAATTCTGGGGAAAAGATCAGTACACTTTTTGGTTGTATGCAGGATAGTTGGCTACCACATGTTAGCTACATCATGTTACATCATGTTAGAAAGAACTATTACCTTTTTATTGTCTTTATTTGGAAATTAAATGAGTTTAAGGAGATGTGGATGGGTATCAACCTGACAAGGGGTAGACTTGTGGACTTAATTTTGGTATCAATTTAACTGGATTAAGGAACATCTAGAAACCCAACACAAAGCATTACTTTGGATGTGTCTGTGAGAGTGTTTTCAGAGACGATTAATGTGAGAGTCTGAGTGGACTAGGTGGAGAAGATCTGCCCTCAATGTTGGCAGAAACCATCCAATTGGTCTCCCAGGGTCCAGGGAGAACAAACACAGAAGGGAAATTGGTCTGTCTCTAAGAGTTGGGGCGGACTTCTCTTCTGCTGCCTTGAACATCAGAAATTCGACTCCATGAAAGTACACTACCACAACATTCACTTTGTGTGTACGTACCGTGCATGTACGTAAACGTTTAAAGTTCCTCAATAAATGAAGAGATGCTCCTTTTGTATGTCTACATTTGCGAAAAATAAAATATCTCAAACTCTCAGCAATTTGGGAGATTGCCTGTGTGATGCCTGTCGCAGTTTCTGACCGCTCTTACCAAAAGACTTAGGTTGTCTATCACAGCTCAGCAGACTGCTGTTATAAAGCTGGGTACACACAATCACCAACCACAGTGATATACATTAATAATTTCCACGTTGACTTACTTCTTTATGAATAGGTTCGCCTACTCATAACTGTTATATCCACATGCCTGTCATTAGCATACCAGAGTTTTTATGCTTACAAAATATGTTATCGTTGCTTATTTTATCGTGATGTAGACTGTGAAGTTTTCTGACATGTTCTTTTATGTTTCTCAAATAAATTCTCTGTAAATTGATAGGATGGACAAGGAAAATGTGGCACATCTACACCACGGAATACCATGCAGCCATAAAAAACGATATTTGTGTCCTTTGTAGAGACATGGATAAATCTGGAAAGCATCATTCTCAGCAAACTGACACAAGGACAGAAAATCAATCACCACATGTTCTTACTCATAGGCGGGTGTTGAACAATGGGAACACATGGACACAGGGAGGGGAGGATCACACACTGGGGTCTTTGGGGGAGGACTAGGGAAAGGACAGCAGTGGGTAGGCAGGTTGGGGAGGGATAACGTGGGGAGAAATGCCAGATATAGGTGACGGGGGGATGGAGGCAGCAAACCACATTGACATGTATGTACCTATGCAACAATCCTGCACAATCTGCACATGTACCCCAAAACCTAAAATGCCATTAAAAAAATAAATAAAAATAAAAGGACAAGTTCAGTCCATTCCTCTCCCAGTCACCCTCTTTGCCCTTCACCTTCCTCTGTGGGACGACACAGCACAAAAGCCCTTACCAGCACTGGCACCTTGATATTGGACTTCTCAGCATCCAGAAATGTGAGTCAATTTCTTTTTTAAATTAAAAAAAAAAAGTATATTTTACTTTTTCCAGAATTATATTTTCAAGCTTTTGATCTTTCAAATTATGATTCTCAGGATTTCAGACTTTAAGGATTTTAATCTTTTGGGATTTCAACATTTGGAATTTTAGAGTTTGAGACAGTGTGTTTCAAGATTATGGCCCAAATCCAGTTTGATCTACTAGCAATCCCAGCAAGGTAAACAACAAAACGCAATAATTTCTGGCAACCCAGCCAGGTTGCCTTTGTATCATCATATAAAACCTGATGAATACAAGATAATGGACAGTGATATGTCATACATTAAATTCAATCATGGGCCAGGTATGGTGGCTCACGCTTGTAATCCCAGCACTTTGGGAGGTCGAGTGGCAGACCGCTTGAGCCAGGAGTTCAAGTCCTGTCTGAACAACATGGCAAAAGTTCATCTCTACAAAAAAATTTAAAAATTAGCTGGGCATGGTGGTGCACACCTATAATCCCAGCTACTCAGAAGGTGGAGGTGGGAAGATCACTTGAGCTTGGGAGGTCAAGGCTGCAATGAGTCATGATGGCACCACTATACTCTAGCCTGGGCAACACAGCAAGACCCTGTCTCAAAAAATTAATTAATTAGATAAACTAGATGGATACAAGAGGTTGAGTTTCGCACAGTGCCTGAGAGGTAATAAGTGCTCAATAAGTAGCATTAGAGTTCTTAC
Source organism: Plecturocebus donacophilus (assembly GCA_004027715.1). Taxonomy (NCBI): domain Eukaryota; kingdom Metazoa; phylum Chordata; class Mammalia; order Primates; family Pitheciidae; genus Plecturocebus; species Plecturocebus donacophilus. The sequence continues at coordinate 14,013 of PVKP010012598.1, forward strand.
CATTACTTTTGTCATTACTAATTTTTGCTTATTGTTACTCGTTTTTTCTTACCTTCAGGAAAATACTGAATATTCAGGTTTTTTTCCCCCATTTCATGAACTCATTTTCTTATGCCTTTTTAAAAACTTGTATTAAGTCTCATTTCCCTCCTTTTAGAGCCACATTTCTAGACATCTTATGATACCTATTTATAACTAAGACACTTGATGCCAAAAAAAAAATTAGAATATTTACATTTCAAAGTAACAATGTATCTTACGTTCTTTCACTGCCAAATAATGTTATTTTCAAATATCTAAACACACACACACACACACACACACACACACGAAAGCTTTTGACTCTTAATCTCTTCACACACAGTGAATAAATTATTTGAAAATAAGTGTACAAGAATCTAGCTTTAATACTGTCCTAGCAGATGACACATTTAAGTGGCCACAATATGCTATGAGATCACACTCTAAGGCATTTTGGATATTCCAATAACTTATCACAATAATAAATTAAACATTGTAATATGCCCTGACTTTATTATTTGAGAATATTCACTTCTTTTACAGAAAACAAGAAGAAGAAGATGGATGAAACTTTTAAGAAGTGTTGTATATAGATGGTAAATGAGTACCATGTAAGAATATAGGCAAACTAATAAGAGATATTAAGTGCAGATAGTAAGTTAATGACATAGAAGATACATGATAAAAAGCATGAAACAAGTAAGAATGTTACCTACAGAAATAAATGGGAAGACAATTCATAAGATAAAGCCGTAACACCTCTCAAAAAAAAAAAAAAAAAAAAACAGGAGGAAATCTGCATGACCTTGGATTTGCCAATGAATTTTTAAGATACAACACCAAAGGAATTTTGGACTTTATCAATATTAAAAACTTTTGCTCTGCAAAGGATGTTGTTAAGAGAATGATAGCCAACCCACAGACTGGGAGAAAATATTTGAAAATTATGTATCTGTTAAAGGGCTTCCATCCAGTACATACAAAGAACCCTTAAAACTTATTAGGCAACCCAAAGTAAAAAAAAAAAAAAAAATTCTTACCAAGGTAAGAAAAATTGGACAAAAGATCTAAATAGGCATTTCACCAAAATGGATATGTGGATGGCAAATAATCATATGAAAACATGCTCAACATCATTAGTCGTTAAGGAAATAGAAACTAAAATCATAGTGAGACATCACTATATACTTATTAAGATGTCTGCAGTTAAAAAATTACTAACAATATCAGATGCTGGCAAAGCTGCAGAGCAACAGGAAAGGTCAGTCCTTCTTGGTAGGTACAACCTGCTTTGGAAAACAGTTCCACCGAATTTTTAGTGATACAACCAAGCAATTCCATTCCTAGATATTTACTCAAGTGAAAAAAAAAAAACATGCAGTTTATGAGAACTGGAAACTTACATTGACATAATACCCTGTACATGAATAGCTACTGGAGCTTTATTCATGATCATCAAAACCTGGAAACAACCCTGATGTCCCTAAACAGGTGAATGGATAAATATACTTTGGTATAGCCACATAAAATACTATTTAGCAATAAAAAGCAATGAACTATTGATTCATACAATAACATGAAGGAATCCCAAATGTATTTTGCTGTGTGAAAGAAGCCAAACCCAAAAGACTACATGTTAGATTCCATTTATATGGAATTTTGGAAAAGGCAAAACTACAAGGGTGGAAAACAGATCAGTGACTGCCAGGGACTGGGAAGAGAGGGGTTGATTACAAAGAGGCTATATAAGGAAATTATTAAGGTGCTACAAATGTTCTGTATGCTACTGTGGTGATGGATACTTAACCATTTATCAAAACCTAAAGATCTAACTGCTACAAAGAATAAACTTCATTGTATACAAATTTTTTAAAATAATGGATTAACCAAAATGCCAAGGGAACACAGGATGAACTGTAGATTCTGACAAATGAATCTAGATGAATTACAAATATAGGACATAACCTCACTGAAAGTGTAAATAAAAATAGCTGACCTTTGGAAAACAGGCCAAAAAACTGGTTATCGTAAAGCTAAAGACAAAAATAACTATACACAATACTATACTATAGTTGGTAAACTGGTTTTTCACATGGTATGGGTTAGCAATTCTAAATTACTTTTAATGTCTACTAGGGTTGAAAAAACAAGTAAATACTGTAGAAAATGAGAGACAGTTTTCTCAAATTTAAAGAAAGAAATTACAAATAAGCAAAGGTGAAAGATTAAATACTGTAGTAGTGGATGAAAATGAGAACTGTCAGTATGAACTCATGTCTCCTTTAATATATACACACACACAAATACAGATATAATTATAGATATGTGTGGCATACATGGGCTAGTGTGCATACATGTTTCCCAGTTCTGTACACTTACAGGACCCAGAAGCAGTGAAATCCCAGTAGCAACAAGGACACCTAGCCCCAGATCTTAGTGTCTAATATCTCCATTAAAAGGAACCAGGGCCCCTTAGAGAAATGACTGATTCTAAGGAGGGCAGGGAAAATACAGATAAGCAGGAAGCATGTGCCAAAAAGTAAAGTGCTTCAAGAAAAAAAAGATGAGGCCATATCAAAATGACACTGAAGCCAATTTAAGAGTTCCCTATGGCCAATGCCAGGATAATCGGAGCAACTAACTGGCATTATAAAAGTTCTATTCCTCAGACAGTTATTAGGAGGCCCTGGTGTTGGGTCTTTGGGGACAAAATGTAAGGTCCTCAATCTTGGTCGCAAGGAGATATCAGTGGAATACTTTCTGTATTTATTTTTATGAAGACTGTATGGCTTCAGTATCACAATGGAACACATGTTATGTCTCAAAATATAGATATATATTTATATATAAGATATAAAGAAGTAAAATGGCAAGCCTCAGAAAAAACTAAGTAATGAAATATATTGACTTCAGCCTGGAAACATGACAAAGTGACATCAAACTGCTGAAGATTTAAACATGCATACGCCGTTATGAGCATAATGCATCCAGAGAAGCACATCATGATTTCACTACATTACAGTGATTAAACCTCACAATTCATTTTAAAGACTATTCATATCTAACCAATGATTTCGAGAATGAAAAGCTGAATTGAGTAAGGGAGCACCAATCATTGCCTCTGGCAGAGCTTTTAAAGAATTAACTTGCAAACAAAGTTACAAAAAGAAAGAAAAATGAGCCAGACAAGTAGTAAGGTCACAGAGATACGACAATGTATAAAAGAATATAAACTTTCATTTTTAACTCAACTCCACAAATAAAAACGTAACAAAGTATATTTTTAAATAAGGCAGCCTACTCTTCGACCACAACTCTAATTTCTTCCTTACTCTGGCAGGGAGTAGGGAGGACCAGGAAAGGCAGTTGAGAGTCACTACAAATAAACTACCATTAAAGAAAACTTGTAAAGATTAATAAAAGTGCATCAACTACTTTACAGAGAATGCCAGCAATAAAGAATTATGCTTTAAAGAAGTTAAGTGAATAATCCCTACCCACTTGGTGTCATGAGAATTGTATTTGGTTTTGCAACCACTAATTTCAGTTAGAGAGTTTCACAGCACATTTAAAAGATGTGTTTAATTCTTTCAACTTAAGTAGATATATACCCACATGTGTATATGTATTTTTATATATTTACAAACAGTACAACTGTATTATAACCATCTTAGTGTTATCAGCTTTTTAAAGACCTCCACAGCACATAATTTATCAGCATCACTGTAATATATTTAAGTATCAGTAACAAGTATTAAAATGTCACAGTTCTGATGAATAAAAAAGTAAAACCAAAATATTTGATATGAAAGCCACAAACATGTAACCTCAAGTAATATTTAAGATATTGTCATCCTGTTCCATCTATCCTTTTTATGTATATTTCACAGATTCTACATTTATATAAAAACTAACAGATTTATACAGTACAGAGGTACTACACCCTCAAAAATAGTTTTAATATTTCCCTCTGAAAATATCTCTTTTAAATGAATTCTCTGGCACTTCCAAATACTCTATTTTCCAGCTGCTTAAGGGACTGGCTATGCTGGGCACTCTGACTCCTCCACCATCTCTATAATAGTTCTTATCGCACTGTTACACTATAAGCTCCATGAAGACAGGGACCATGACTACTTTGTACATCATTATATTTCCCAGCCTAGAGCTGTTTGGCACTAAAAAGCTATTGAATAAGCAAGGGAAAGAAAAAGGGAGGAAAGATTGAAAACAAGCTGTGATACATACATCGATCAGGACACTTACTTCACATTGTTTTAATCTTATTATTCACCAGAAGCAATTCTATATGCAAACATGCAGTGTTTATCAATGAAATTTTAGCAGATGTCCCACGTAAACGATCTATTTTATAAATTCTTAGTATCTATCAAAAAGTCTATAATAAAAATTATATAATCCATTTATTAAGAAAACTGTTTTATAAAGCAAAAACAAATACTAAACAGCAAAGAAAATAAATGGTAATTCAATTTTACATAAATAACATTGAAAAATACTATCAACTTAACTGCAGTATAACCCTCAGTAACATAAGCATAAACAGACTATTACTTAGAAATGTAATTGGAGAAAAGGCAACAAATTTCACGTTTAATTATTCCAGTCCAGGATATCTTATTACTAACATTCCGGGTTGGATAATTCTTTGTTGGCAGTGGCAAGGGGTGTCCTATTTAGTAGCATCCCTGGCCTCTGTCCACTAGATGCCAGAAGCACACTCTGTCCTAGTGGTGAGAACCAAAATGTCTCCAGATTATCACCAAATGTTGGGGTGGGAAGGTATGCAAAATCACTCCAGGTTAAGAACCACTGCGCCAGTCAAATGAGTCTCAAAGCTACAGGTAAACTCTTCAAGTCAAGTGAAGTGGGTTACATTATATCCAAAAGAATCTTATCAAAGTCAACTCCCTCTGCCCCTACCCCATAGCCACTATTACTGGTGGAAATGTGCTGCCCTACCAAAGCAGATTGATGTGCTTTCTGTAGTGATTATCTAGTTACCACAATTAAATTTTCTATTATAAACTCAAGTAAAATCATTATATCCTTTAAAAATAAAATGCTTTTAACCAAGGAAATATTGTCATCTTTGGTCCATAGCATCAATCGTCATGTAACAGATTATAGAAAGATTTCCAAAATTAGTGTACATTTCCCTGAGGCATAAATATAATAAAACTGATGGTAGTGATGGAAAGTGGAAAAATAGAAAAGAACATTTACAGGTAAAGATGATAGGTTTGAAGTGCTTATAAATGCCCAAGTGAAGATGAAGATGACTGAAACAGAATCTCATTTCTTTTCATATCCAGCAGCCAGCACAATGCTATGCTCCATGTATGTGCACAATATAATTTGTTTAACTGGCTTAATGTTACTTTTAAGTTTTAGCTGACTTATTTCATGTAGATAGATAAAAGTGTATTCTGATAAATCCACAAGATGGGGTTCTTTCTTTGGGAATGGGAAAATCAATCATTCTAATGAAGGGATCCAGTACTTTTGAGAATAATCATCAACCCGGTAAAGAATTGAAATCAGAATATCTTAATGAACTTGTGTTCAATTAGGATTAATTGCTTTTTCCCCTTTTCCTATGTATCTTATTTTTATCTATTTTATGACATTTGTATTTTAAAAACTAGACGGAACTAATCAATCAACATTCAATCAATTATGGAATGAATCCCTAAATTTTCTATTTATTTCTGGTAAACTACTAGAAGGTGGGATTGTTATGTTGTTGTTGTTCTTTTTACAGGTCCAAAGTTAACCTCCTTGGCCTTCATCAGGTAAAGCAACAATTAAGGAGCCTTCTGAGGGCCTCACATGGGCCCCTTCTATGTCCACAGGATTAGAAGAAAGTGCATCCTTAGCTCAGTTCAACTTCATTTAAAAACAGCTAACACTGTTAGCTGCTGGGATTACAGGCCAGGTGGCTCATGCCTGTAATCCCAGCATTCTGGGAGGCTGAGGCGGGTAGATCACAATGGTCAGGAATTCAAGACCAGCCTGACCAACATGGTGAAATCCTGTCTCTAATAAAAATACAAAAATTAGCTGGGCGTGGTGGTGAGTGCCTATAATCCCAGCTACTTGGGAGGCTGAGGCAGGAGAATTGCTTGAACAAAGGAGGTGAAGGTTGCAGTGAGCTGAGATTGCACCACTGCATTCCAGCCTGGGAAACAGAATGAGATCCTGTCTTTAAAAAAAAAAAAAAAAAAAAAAAAAAAAAAAAAAAAAAAAAAAAAAAAAAAAAAAAAAAAAAAAAAAAAAAAAAAAAAAAAAAAAAAAAAAAAAAAAAAAGCTCACACTACTTGCAAAAGGCTCATCATAGATTCAAACACGTAATACCAAATGAGTTCCAGCAACTCACAAGTCTGTCTAAGTTCTGCAATCTGAGGCAGAGCTGAGGGACACTGAATAACAGACAGGGTCATGCTATTTGGCCAAGGTGCCTCAGGGAGGGAAAGAAAGGCATGATGATGTGTGTGAGCCAGGACCTGATGGACCACTATAAAGATTCCCACAAAAAAAAAGAGACTCTTCAGTCCTAGGGTTGCAGTTTGATTTCTTTTCCCTCTAATTAGAAAACAAAATAGAGCAAAATCAAACAAACTCACTTCAAATTGCTTAAAGAACTGTTAGAAAATTTGAAGGTGATTTTAATTTTTGACTTTCCCTTTCTTTCATGCCATTAATTTTCTTCTACGTCATTTACTAGCACATTTTAATCTAATAAAAATTAATGAAAATGTAAAAGAACCTATCATAGTTCATGGATTTAGTAGGTATTAAATCTTTTTATTATTACATAATTACCAAGCATCTGCAAAATTGATAAGAGGACAATTAGATAGTGACACCTCAATTTTAGCAACAAAATGCTATTAAGTTCTTCTTAGTGGAAATTTAACTTTTAGCAACATTAGTATATTTCAAGGAAAATCTCACCATAGTTATCAATGCAGAAATCTTTGTACACCAGCTGAGTCTTTGTAGAGTTTTCTAAAAATGAGAGTTTAAAATCAGTAATCTTAAACATACACAATCAGTAGATATACATCTCTGGGTCTAAATTCTTCATTTTCAAGTGAAAATTAACTAGATTAATGTCCCCAGAGTCATGAGATCACCTGAGTGGGGCAGTGGGGAAAAGGAGTGAGCCAGCAGAGTAACAAAGAAAGGGAGGTGAAAAAGGAAGATATCCTCACAGTGAAATCTCTTAGTTGCCTAAAGAAGAGGCACTACTTACAGTGGCACTATATGTATAGCTATCCAACAAATTCCACCAGCTCGGAGAACTATGGGATTATATCTCTATATAAATTGCATTGATGTATATCCAGTAATCTATGATTGTGGTTATAAATATGTTTAGTGAGCTAACTAAATGGTATAGTTGTGATTTCAAGCTAAAAAATTTAAACTTCAAAGTACAGAAACTCATTACAATGTCATCACTGTTACATAATAAAATCTTTGTTATATTCACATTTCTTATTTAACACTGTGTTGGAGATATTAGCTAATACAATTGTGCAAGTAAAATGAAACAAACGAATGTAACTGAGTTATCAAGTTAGTGGTATAATCACACAGGGAGAAACTATTTCCAGCAACCTTTAAGCACAATAATTTAACTGTTCATCTCCAGTGGTTTATACCCTAACAAGGAAAATAACTATAAGCAAACAAACAAATAAAATGAAACAAATACAAACAAAGCTAGGCATTGGGGTTCCCATCTGAATTTGAGACCAGCTTGGGCAACACAGTGAATACAAACAAACAAGAACACCCACACAGTATTTTTGATAATCATACTGTGTTTGGCAGTGCTGACAGTATTCTGAACTGTTGTGTGTGTATTATGGAGGAAAGCAGATGAGTCATTACATGGATATCATGAGAGAAATAAACACAGATGTAACCTGAATCAAATTAAGTAAAACTTCTAAAGTCCCAAATTTATTGGGAAATATCAGTATAAACTGCAAGTATTTTATATACTCTAAGACTCAAATGAAAGTGTGCATGCACATATCCACCAAAAAGGCAAGCAATAGTGAACAAACAGCAAGAAGCATACCTGGCACTTTTTGTGATCTTAAAATACAATTTCCCATTAAAAGGACCAAGGTTCTTACCTGAGTTGACTCAGGTCTGAGTCAGGAAATGCACAAGGTGGGCACAGAATGTCAGTGATTAAGATAAAAAACTGCCAGGGTCTCATCAAAAGGATTCAGGAGTCAACTAAAAAGGCTTCTACTGATCAAAGATGAGAGAATTTGTGTAATGATGAGAATTATTATGGATTGAAACCTAAATATGTTTCAATCCATGAATTAATATTAATATTTAAATATTTTAAAAATCACTTCAAGTTTTTGTCTGTCATTTCTGAAGTGTAGCTCAGGGTACAGAATAGTTGAGGAGGATAAGATTCTCCTTAGAGAAGTATTCTAGCTAACAAATGAGGAAGGAATGTTAGAATTTATAATACCAGGATCTGCTACTCTAATGAAAAGAAAGGCAAAACTCATCACAGCATAAACTTGCTAATTTATTCTACAAATAAGTCATAAGGGAAGAAAAAGAGCTAAAGATATGTAGATGATCAATTGATAGGAATTCTATAGCTTAAAAGAAATATGAGACATGTTAACCAACTGTCATCTATGGACTTTTACTTGAATCCTAAAATGAATAAACTAATTTTAAAAAAATATGAAATTATTGGGGAAAATAGAAACACTGAGTTATTGAATAATATTAACAAATTAGTTTTCATTTGTTGGCATCCTTAGTGTAAGCTTTGGTTCTTAAAAAAGAGACTATCTTTTAAGACACAAACAAATATTTACAGATAAGGCAATACTGTGTTTGAGAACTGCTTTGAAATCATGTAGGGTAAAAGATGAAGAGATATCAAGAAAATAAGATTGCCTAGGAGTCAGCAACTGTTGAAGCTAGGCAACAGGCATATGAAAGTTCATTACATTACTCTCCACCTTTCTCTATATTTGATATGTTCCAAGATACAAATGTTTTTTAAAACGGAAGAGAAAACACCTAGTTTTTATCCAAAACCAGTCTCTAAAATTATACTTTGACAAACAGATCATTTAACAAACCACCCTAACATCTCTATGCAGCAACTCTAAGAGAAATAAGAAAAAAAACTTTCCCGATTAATAATAAAGGTTAATACAACTTCTCTGAAATGGTCCCTGTTTGATGTGTTTTCTCCCCAAATACCTACCCTTCTACCAATCACTACTAAGGATGTTTGACACATAATTAATAGAAAGGAAAGATGTAAGCTGCTTTTTAAAAGAGAATTTAAATGATTTTGGCCAAAAGTTAAAAAATAAAAAAGCACTATGTCTCTGTATATCCTATTCATGTGTTTGAATGATAAACTTCAAGAAGAAGTGTTTCTGTTGTTTACTATAATCATCTTAGGCATACTACAGGGCTACAGAGCATGTCTAGCCAATGATAAAAAGAGAAAGCAAGTATGTGCAGAATTATGTAAGAATTCCTCAACCAAAAATTTAATCTGAAACAAAATCTCTTGCATATACTTTTAAATGCTTAGTGTGAAAGAAAAATAATCAAAACTCAACTAGTATGCTTTCTAGAAATTGATTTACTGATTCTACACAGAACATATCAGAGAAGCTTTAGTGTACTTACTATGCCTTGAAAAGAGAAGAAACCAAATTAACAGATTTAACTTCATCCAATGACAGGCAATTCATTAAGTTGAACAGGCAAGTGATTATTATAGAGGTTTGTCAAGTGGACCATGGCTACTAAAAGATGACTGAATATATATGAATCTACACTCATATTATACAATGACAGTTACATAATAACAAGTTCTAAAACCAGATAGTTGGCCAATCCATGTCTGATAGGTTATCATATTTTAATTCAAAATGATGAAATATATATCAGATAAGATTGGGCGCATTTGGGGTGGTATGGCGGACTGAAGTATGTATCAAACATTAATGCAATACATTCAAAATGGTTTCTGTGCTTCCAGGAGACAATGATTTCAGTCTCATACTGAATTGGATGCACATACTGAGCTGGCACTCTGTTAGCATACTTTACTTGGTGCAATCTATTATGAAGCTCTACGAAGAGCACAGTCATTTTCTGGAGAAGTAGCAAAAATATATTTCCCAAGTTGACATACAGAACCAAGTTAGAGAAATAAAAGTTGTCCCACATTACAAATTTTAGTTGCCTTATATACAAGAGAAAGATTAACTCTTTACTAATTCTGCCCTATATCATAGTGTACCTATGTATGTGCACACATGTGCATGTGTGTGTTAATGAAAACCATTTGATAAAGCAAGAAGCCTTTTAGAGAACAGATAATTAGTTTTCAATTGTGCTACCTAGAACCCCAGAAGACAAAAAAACAGCATGAGCGTTTCATTGTACAAGAAATGAAACATTTTTCCCTTAAAAAATAAAACCCAAACATTTAAAAGCCTAAAGAAATACTTTTTATATTTTTTAGATATTGGAACTCTGGTTAAGATTTCATGTGTAAGTTTACTACCTAATATGTTTCAAAAACATGGATCTAGTCACTCCCCTCCTTTTACAAAAGAAGGAACTGTGATGTAGGTAAGATTAGTGAAGAAGCTAAGTGATCTCTCTGGAGTTACAGCTGGCACATGGTGAAGAGGAGTTACTCCTCTTTCCATTGAATTCTCAACCAATAATCTGGTTCAGTAAATTATCACTCCTATATCATTAGAAAAATCCTTAGCCAGGCACAGTGGCTCATGTCTGTAATCCAGCACTTTGAGAGGTCAAGGTAGGAGGATCACCTGAGCCCAGAAGTTGGAGACCACCCTGGGCAACAGAGGAAGACCCCCTCTCCACAAAAGAAAAAATTTTAAATTAGCCAGGCACGGTGGCTGGTGGACCTGTGGTCCCAGTTACGTGGGAGGCTGAGCCAGGAAGATTGCTTGAATGCAGGAGGTTGAGGTTGCAGTGAGCCATGATCATGCCACTGCATTCTAATTACTGTCATCTAATTTAGAAACTATGAAATAAAAAAAAATACAGATTCTTGGTTGAGGAGACAAGGTTTATAAGAATTGTCTTTTGAAACTCATCTCTCACTTTGCTTTTGCTGTCTCTCACTTTGCTTTTGAGAATCATCATGCTAGAGTCCCTTTGCCACAAGACTGGGTAGTGATAAAACGGAGTAAGAAAGTATTCTGGCCCCAAGTATGCAGCCACTTCTAAGTGGGAAAAGCTTGGGATGGTCTCAGAATCCCGATCACACCTTTAAAATAGGTGACACCTAAGATGGTGTGATTACTCTAAGCCCTAAGTAAACATTTTATGAAAAGCACCATGGCTCTTTAGATTACGACTGAAAAGGCTCAATCCTCTACCCATCCCCCAAAATTCAGAGACTCATCTCTAGTTTAGTCTCTCTGTGATATTTATTTGCTTTGAAGACAGATCCCTGCTTAAGGAAAAAAACAAACAGATAAAAATCAAAATAGAACCTGAGTAAGACATAGTAGCCACCTCCTAGCAGGGAGTAAAGAAAAAATTTTCTCCACTTCATACCCAAGATATAAAGGCATATCAAAAATAACTTACATCTTTGTACCTGCAAGATACGCCAGAACTTATCTTAAAATGTTTAATTATGAGAAGGATGTAATTTAATTATATGTTTTAAATCAGCAGGAAAATTCATGTACTAAGAATCACCCACCTCTTTTTACAATTCCATTCCCTAAAGCTGGATGTTCTTTATTCCAAGACCACATTTCAAATGTAAGTTTCATCATCTTTTCCTGGTAAAATGTAAACTCTTTTCATTAAGATTACAAAAAAAAAAAAAGCCCTGTGATTATAGCACTGACACTGACTGTCGAAACAATTTTTTAAAACAAGCAATAAAATAAGTGGTTGTGATTATTTTCATCTCCAAATCAAGGAAAATATTTTCAAGTGATAGGTAAGTTTTATAGACAAACACAGAAAATATGTACAGAAAAATTACAAAAACACTAAGTACTGTTACAGATGACTGGATTGGCATTTAACAGGCTGAAAGAAGCCAGATCAATCTCAATCTTGCTGGGGTCAATTTGAGTGCTCAAACAAATAAAATAAATTTTTTTCTTTATGTTTGTGTACTAGAAGTGCTAAAATATTAACCAAGTCTGCAAATGTCATGCACAATGAAACCATTTATAAATATTAAAACATATTTAAAATACATATTTGTATCAAAATCTGGTTAATAAAAACAGCAGATGTAATAAATCATTAGGACAATATCACTAAGAAAAAATATTAAATACCATACTTAAAAAAAAAAGCAGGAAGAGAAAGAATGGATTAAGATATTCAGGTATAATTTGATCATTTTCATCCCAGAATTTATAAACAATATTAGAACAAACTGTATCATTAGCTATTATAATAAAAACATTACAGGTAAAAAAGGTTAATATAATTTTCTTGCAATGACTTTAAATTACTGTTTTCCTTCCAATCCATAAGATCTATTCTGTCATATGCAGACAAGCCAAACTGAAATAAAACAATGCAAGTACATACCATCCAATCAACATAAAGAGATAAGAGAATCAGAAACAGGGTGCAAAATTACAAATGCCTCACAATCCAATCAAAATTGGATTTCTATATCCATATTCAGTGTCTAAGAGGTAAAACATCAACTTAGATTTTGTTCTATAAAAACAAGTTGGACAGGACTGAGTATCTGTACTGGAATGTGTACTAGAATAAAGGAAATCTATATTTAAAAGCTTACAAGACAGTTGTTCTATTACAAAGACATGTTCCGATATTCATGTGCAGTGTTTTGTAAAGTACTTTATTTCTATTAACATTATAAATTTTTGTTCTTCAGCAAATCAGCAAGAGAATAATGGCATAAATCAATATCATACTCTTCAGAGAAACTAATATTAGGTCATTTATTATAGCAAAGGACACTAGAATCTCAGCTAAAGGTTTATCAGGCATTTCCATTTGAACATCATTTTTTTAAATGAATGTGTCGCAGGTTGAATGAGTGTTTTCTTTTATAACAGAGTCTTCATAGCCTTAAGTATATACAACTTTCAAAGCAGATGGTAAGTGAACACCTCTAAGAAAGTCAGTTATGCCTCCTAGGGGCCTTGCCACCAACTGCAACTCTAAGAGACGTAATGAATTTCTGCACTGAAGATTTGGAGATAGGGAGAGACTTGTGAATGAGAAAAGCGGGACATGATGAAAGAACTAAAGTTATTTCAAAGCCTTTCAAGCCCAGCAGTTTGGCTCAGGGTCCTAAGCGGGATGAGACAGACAGGGGCAGGTGAAAAGTCCCAGACTGGATGGACTCCCCCATCTCCTCACTGCTATACAAGGGACATGTGATTGAATTTCCTTGTGCCTCACTCCTTTGCTTTGTTCCACAAAATGGCAAACTGTCATGGGGTTCCTAGTGACATCCTGAGCGGAGACTGTTGGCTCCATTGTTAGAGGACTGCTTGCGCAGAGAGTTCCCTGGCAGCAGGAAGTGACTTCATCCTGCGGAGTTCCTAATGTACAGAATTACCTTGATTACAGGAAGATTTCTATTTATTACTTAGAAGTCAAGTCTAAATAATCAATCCATCCAGAAATGCTTTCATTTTTAACTTGCCACACTTTACTACTCTAATGTTCAAGACTTATTAAAAAGATAAAAGAAAAATCATGAGAATATTAAATGTTACCTCAAAGAACCCAGTCACATGGAACAAATTTTCCTTTTAGATAGTTGTGACTGATTAAGAACAAATTTCATTGTTATTCCATTAGGTTAGTGGCCAAATATAGATAAGTAGAACAGTTTAATGCTGCTAAATACATGATCAGTCTAGAGCGCTTAAAATTAAGCTCAATAGTTCTGACACTCTGGAAGAAAAAAGAGGAACAAATCCCTCAGGTCCCAATGAAACACTGCAAACAGATACAACATGGATACAGTGTGCTCTGCATAATATAGTTTGTCTTAGACAAACCCTTTCTGCCTTACAATATATCACACAGAAGTACTTTTCATATATATCACTCAGTCATAATTTAATACTTTCCCCTTCTAATGACAATGCATAATCATTTCCAATTGGTTTTGTGAACACTATAAGACAACCATTACAAATATTTTTGAAGAAACCTCATCCGTTACTTTCAAATAGTTCACAAAACATGCCTTACAAAAGGGGTATTTTAGAATTATTCAGTTCTTCATGAGCAACTTTCCCATTCTTTCACCAATTAGAATATTCTTGCTCAAAAAGACAAGACACCCAGGATGCCACAAAGGACGTAGGAAAGTAGCCCAGCAAGCAGAAAGTGAGGAGCCAGCAGGGAGAGCACAAGGCGCTTACCTAAAGCTTAGGTATATTTTCATCAGCGAGCTCTTGTTCTTAGCCAGTTTACTCTTATTTTACATTTAACTCAAGCTTGGTTGCCTGGCATCCACACCCCCACAACACTAGAAACAGCAAATTCGAAATCAGGGTAAAAGCTGCTAGAGGTGAGATGCAGTAGCCCAACAGCAATAAAAATTGGTAACAATTACTAGACAAGTAAAAAGAGAAGAGGAAGGAAAATTGGTTAAAAAAAAATCATATACAATATAAGAGGCATATCCATCTGTGTACTTTTCCATTCAAATAAAGGAGTATAATCTCTTCAGAAAGCAAGTGGTGGTAATTTTACAGCATGGGCTAAAACAGCAACTCTGGCTGAGTAGATGTTGAAAAAGCCAGAGACTTTTTGAAATATTTCAACAAAAAAATGGATATATTTTTTAAAATAACCTGAGCATCTAGTCATTTAAAAACCCTTAGTCATCCAGAAAACCATTCCTTAAAAACAACTATTGCGGAGAATTGCAAATATCAAGGCATATCTAAAAAGAGAAGAATGCCATATAGTTTAAGGCCTTTGGGTGAGGGAAAGACTCACATCGTGTTTTTCAAATCCCCTCCCTATCCTTTCCCCCACCCTCTTCCTACAAACAAACTGTAAAAATATCGGCCTATCAAAGAATACACTAATATTTAAATTGTTTTTACCAGCTACAATATCCTTTCCAGCTCCTTCTGTAACATACGGTTTCCTCTTACCTTCTTGTATAGTGTTGGTCCATCCACATTTGTGCTCAGAATGACCACTACTTTATCATTATCAGAAAAGTGACTTCCATTCCAGGTTAAAATAGTCACTACAGTGTGGCTTGTTCAAAGTCAAACCCAAAACATTTACTAAGAGTGTCTTTCATTGAACAAAGAAAGCCTATTCTGTTTCCAAGGGGGATAAAAAGACGAGCCTAACCCTGGTAACCTTAACACAAAAGGAAGCTAAAAAGGCAGGGACTCGATAAGAACAAAGGATTGTGCTTTCTGATGACATCAATACGTATTAAACACGATATGTTACACATCCTTCTATCAATATCTGAGATGATAAATTTGCAAATTAATATTATGTTGGCCATAACTGCATACAATTACAATGGCATCCTCTTTAGAAGAGATTTTGATTTATATAATGGTGGTGACTTTTACGTGTTTAATGTTTCTGAAACTAAACGAGGAGATGAGCCCCTGTGAGCAGGCAGAATACAATGTACGAGAAATAATTACGCTTATGACCTCATGCTCTGTAAGGTCACTCTGCGTCACAGGCCAAAGGAAATCAGGAACCATCAGCATTTGCCTCAGAGTCATCACCGACTGAAATGAAGGGCAAGTGTGGGCACATTTCATAAACCAGCGGGTGCCTGACCTCATAAAAAAGTCAATTCTCAAAATGCTACATGTAGAATGTCACAAATAGGACATACATAAAATTGGGTTCTGCCAAACAGCTTCACTTCAAAATAAATCTGAGGCAACTCATAACATTTATCTTCACCTGAACTGTAATACAAAAGTTTCAGAAAATAACATTTATCCCAATTTATTAGGTTGCTGCAAAAGGAATTGCAGTTTCTGCCACTCCTTTTAATGGCAAAAACTACATTTACTTTTGCACCAACCTAATAGTAAAAATAACCAATAAAAATTTTTAAGTGTTATTGAAACATAAAACCACTAAACATGCTAAAGACTGAGGACTCAGACAAGATTTAATATTTCTATAAGTCAGTTTTACAAGAATATATGCAGTATTTATTGTTTGAGTCTATTACCATTAAAATAGGAATCACAATGCATTTATCCTCAAATTATCCATCAGAAATTAAGCAGCAAAAGTTTATATACTCACAATATTTTAAGAGGATAAAATAATGTTTCCTGACTGGTTCAAGAAAAGAGTATCATTATCTGAAGCAAAATTCTCATAGCACTCAATTACGATTCTTTTTTTTTTTTTGAGACGGAGTCTTGCTCTGCCCACCCAGGCTAGAGTGCAGTGGCATGATCTCTGCTCACTGCAAGCTCCGCCTCCCGGGTTCAAGAATTCTCCTGCATCAGCCTCCCAGGAAGCTAGGACTACAGGTGCACGCCACCACACCCACCTAATTTTTTGTATTTTAGTAGAGACAGGGTTTCATGTCTTGCCCAGGCTGGTCTCGAACTCCTGAGCTCAGGCAATCTGCCCACGTCAGCCTCCCAAAGTGCTAGGATTACAGGTGTGAGCCACCACGCCCGGTCAGGACTTGATTCTTATAACAATCTGTGAGCTGGCTTTTCAGTTCAGACAGATTATTGCTCCTTTTTCTTCCCCAGTTGTCTCCAGTCCACTGCCAGAATCCCTGGGCAATATAAATTAAAGTGAATTCTGAGGCAGTGGCAATAAAGAGAACAAAACTATAGAAACCAACATAGAAAAGGAAAGGTACAGCCAGCCAACATTCTACACTTGTATTATGTGCTTTACATAAAAAGTTTACAAAGAGTTTCTCATTTAATGCTGTCATGTGTCCTGAGAGCTGGGCATGGTGGTGGGTACCTATATTTCCAGCTACTTGGGAGGCTGAGGCAGGAAGATCCCTTGAGCCTAGGAGTCCAGCCTGGGCAACATAGCAAGACCCTGTCTCTTAAAAAAAAAAAAAAAATCCTGAGAAAAGCAACTGGCCTATTGTTTCCTTACATTCTCAAACAAACCTGCAGAAGGCTTATTGCATAATGTACCTAAATATAATAGAGAAAATCCCGGCCAGTAAGACCAGATGCCTTATCATACTACTCACAGCCCAATCACTTACTGATTGTGAAGAGATAGTTAACACCCACATTAAACTTAAGCTTTAAGATGAAATACTATCACAGTCCATCAGCCCAGTATGCCATTCTGCTCTTCAGGTAAGAGCATTTTCTGAGTTTCAGACAAATATGTAATAAAAAGACAAAGTTCGATACTAAGTTGGGAGCTGCCAGTATTGCTTAGGGAATTATTGTGTTTTGTAAAATGCCTAGAATTATTAAATTATAAGAAAATATCTGATGAGTGGTCTATTTATCAGATATATTTTTTAATATTTTGCCTATTTTTATGATTAAGAAGATTCCTATGCTAGAAACGGGTTTTGCATTTGTAAAGCAATACTTTACAATGTAACTTGCCACAATGAACATCTCAAACATTAATGACAATGGTAGAGGCGATTTCAGTACAAGCACATGGATGGCAGGCATGGGCTGTCTACCAGCTGGCTCCATAACCTTTTGATCCCTTCGGACAGCAAATCTGTTCAACAGCCCTATGTGGTCATTCCTCATTTGTTATATGCTTTCTTCTCCTTTCATACGTTCAGAATCCCTACTCCCTTAGCTTGACGCCCTTTGATTAAAATAGAAAGCTCACACTAAAGCAAACTAAAACGAGTTTTATACTCAATGTAAAAGTTCTAGAAAAAATTAGTGTATTATATCAAGAGTTGTCAGTGCATGATGTTTCAGTTACAAGTAAAATGCACGTTTATCTTTCACTAAAAAAAAATTACAATAAGTGACAAGATCAAAGTGTCAAGTAAGTCAGCAGTTAGTTAATATATGAAGTACTCTGGGATACTATAATTAAATATAAAAGACTTACATAAATACAAAACTTAAATATCCAACATAAACATAACACATAAATAGAAAGGTTCAAATATGACATAACAGCCTACTTTACGCTTATTTAAACAGTGATGAGACCCATCAAAGAGTAATTTTCTTCAAATTTTTTGACTCCATTTTGTTGTTGTTAAACATAACTTGGCTGCAAGCTAAATAACTGTTCATTCTTCCACCCTCACCCCCATTTAAAATCCAAGTATGCCAGAGTAAGCAAGATGGAATAAATAGTGGTTAACATACTTTCTCACTTATAAGTGGGAGCTATTTTCTGAGTACACAAAGGCACACAGAGTGATATAGTAGATTATGGAGACTCAAAATGGGGAAGGAGGAAGAGGGGTGACGGATAACAAGACTACATTTTGGGTACAATGTTCAGCAATGTGCACCTTTGCCATTCAGGTAAAGGGTGCACTAAAATCTCAGACTCTATCACCTTACACTTCACTTCATCTATGTAACCAAAAACCATTTATACACCAAAAGCTATTGAAATAAAAAATAATTCTTTTTTTGAGATGGAGTTTTGCTCTTGTTGTCTAAGCTGAAGTGCAGTGGCACGATAGCTCACCGCAACTTTCGCCTCCTGGGTTCAAGCAATTCTCCTGTCTCAGCCTCCCGAGTAGCTGGGATTACAGGCAGCCACCACACGCCTGGTTAATTTTGTATTTTTAGTAGAGGCAGGGTTTCTCCATGTTGGGCAGGCTGGTCTAGAACTCCTGACCTCAGGTGATCTGCCTGCCTCGGCCTCCCAAAGTGCTGGGATTACATGCATGAGTCACCATGTCCAGCCAAAAAAAATTTTTTTAAAAAGAATAAATAGTGGTTACAAGAGTAAGATTTGGAGTCCGTCACTCAGTAATGGAGGGACCTTCAGAATTTTTTTTTTTTTTTTTTTCAGAAAATTCTTTAATCTCTCCTGGCCTCCATTAACTCATCTGAAAGAAAACAAAAGGCTGGGAGGCAGAAGCAGGGTATGATGGCAATAGTGTGTACTTTACAAGCTTATTGTAATGGTTAAATAAAATAACACAGACCAGATACTTAGCAGCAAAGCCAGATACAGAGAAAGTGTCCAATTAATGGTAGGTAGTATTATTTTACTTATATTTTTTTCTCTCTGGGCCTGCTAACAGACCTCTCACCAAGCAACATACACAGTTGTGGCAGTTACGGGGAGTAATCTGTGGCTACATTATGCCTTACCTTGTAGCTGATTCTCTTCTTCCCAGAAATAAAATAAAATGGCATCCACTACAATTGCTAATGGCATCTCTTTTTCCCAATCTTTTTCTCTTTCAAGAATACAACCCTGTACTCATCTTTGGTGTTTTTCTTAGACCTTTATAAGCAATCAGTAATCAAGGCTTAGCAATTAGCTTTAATTCTACCCTACCTACATTTAGGTCTGGATCCCATAACCTCCCTTCTGCAATAGCCTCCCAGCTACTTATTCTACTTTTATCAATTCCTCTACTTCACAGTAGTCCATTCTAAATAAAGATGCCTTAAAAGCATGTCTCAATATTTCCATAATAGCATTCTCCTTTTAAAAACATTCTTCAGTGATTTGCCATTTCCTATTTTCACCTTCAACCAACTCTATAAGTACTACAGTCATAGTTCGTCCTTAACTTTGAGGCTCTTGTATTCAGTAAGTTTATGATGAGCTGATCATCAAACTCTATTTTCTGGACTATTATAAAGTTAATGCCCATTAATTATGAACAAAGACTACTTTTTTTTTTTTTTTAACAAGGCTGTCAGGGGAGTTAATAGAGGGTGAATCTCATCCCTTAGGCTTCTAAAGTTAGAGGTCAGAGCCTACATCCCACCAAGACCTAGATAATGGGAGATGACCCAAATCTAGCAAGTGGGTTCAGATGCCAGGCAGCCAAAAACAGTTACAGATGACCACTACCATAAGTGACCTAAATACATACATTAGGTGCATTATATAGCAGGACTATGCCCAAAAAGAACTGGGCAAATATATTATTGAACAAAGAATACTTTTTCCAGACTACCTTCTCATATACTCAAAGACAGAGCTCTTTTCATCCTAATCTTAGTTTTTTGAAAGTTTTTTTTTATATTCTGGAAATTTATTTTAAAATCTACACATTTTTAAAAGAATCTTAAGCCTAATACCTTACATAGATTTCATATGTCTAGATGCCCTGTTTTTTAACTTAATTTGCTTTATTAAAATAGAAAAATTCCCAGTAAGCAAATGACAACCTATATTCACTGAGTAAATATTTTGTTGCTCAAACAATTAAGAATTTTAACTAGAGCTGTTAGTGTGATATTTTGGTTATATGTTTAATACATATTTGTATTTTTATAGATTATAAAGTATTTAAAAAGTGAATCATGCTTACTATGGGCTAGGAATTGTTCTATGCACTTAACAAAGATTAACTCATGCCACACACATAATAATCCTATAAAGTTCTATTATCATCTTTACTTCAGCTGCGATAAAATTGAGACTAAGAAAGCTTAAGAAAGTGGCCAAGGTCACATGATTGATTAAACATCCACTATAGTCACCACTGGCAAAGATATCATAGAGTTAAACGAGCTAAAACAGTTATAAATCTTTCTGAATTTTGTTTTCATTCTCCTTCTTGTACAATAATGTACTGTCCATCTGGATGTATGTAATGAGTGCTTCATTACCAAGAATTACTAGTATTGGTAAAGGGTCATTTAAAATGAGTCTACTTAAAATCCAGGCCAAATTTTCATAATAAAGAGGGTTTTTTTTTTTAACTTTCACTGAGACTTTATCTTTCAAAATTGAAACTAATTTATAATGAATATAATTTAGTCACTTAAAAACAGAGACCTTCAAAAATTTCTTTAGTAACTAAATTTAAAAAAAAAAAAATACAAAACAAACCAAATGATGAACTGGAAATGAGTATGCTCTCTGGGAAGAAAAAAATTATGATAGCAAAACACAACTTTTTTCCAATGTGCATTCAACATAACATAATTATAAAGGTTTTATTTTGCAAAAGAATATTCAAAACATTTCAACAGTTTTTCTAATTCTTTCAAATCATACTCTTTTGAGAGATCTATACATCAAAATCCTTCCTAATTTTCTCTTGCTATTAATAGTGTATGAGTATAACTCTACCAGATCTTTGTTTTTTAAGGATTCACAATTCCAATTTCAACTAGCAGGAGAATCTGCCCTGTATCTGGACTTACGTATCATCAGATCAATATCTAACAAGCTGGGCATCCAAAAGCATAATAATGCAATGGGCAGAGGCACATGTTAGTATTAGAGTCGGATATTTGATGTGAAATTAATTTTATGAGAAGTCAGTTGATTAATAAATATTTTGATATAGACAACCATTGCCTTTTGTTTTTTAAAGCAAGTTACAAACTACAGAGATTCAGAAAATAATAAAGCATAATTTGAGTATCCGTTCTTTTCACTTTAAGGTTAAAGACTCACTTTTGTTGATGGGTAGTAAGTAGCATGTATGTTTGTGAGTACAGGTACTTTTTCTACATATGCCTGCAAAGCTTTGGAAAGAAACATGAGCACTCTTACGTGATATGACGTGGTCTATGTACTGAGGTAGGTAAGGAGCCCAGGCATCGATGGCTTCCTTCCTGCCTGCCTGCTCAATTCTTCTCAGTTCTGCTAGAAGCAGGGCCTGTGCGGCTTCTCTCACCTGAGACCATAGACCCAAACATAAAAGATTAGAAAGGAGGTATTTATAAACTAGAAAATTTATAATGAAATAAAGCTAGAAAGCATAAAAACCATATTTACATGAAAAAAACTAATAAATGAATGAGTTAACTATTTAAAAATTAGATGCTACCAAATCAAAGACATTTTAATTAACGATTTCACAAAAAAATATTTTAACACTAATGGAAAGAATTAGGTTTGAAAAACTTCATCACCTTTGGGTTAAGACTTCATTTTCCAAAGCATCCTTGAACTTTAATGTAGCATTTTACTTTTAAAATTTCTCTATTAACATTATCGTTAAGCCACTGTGAGAGCTATTAAATTTGGGGTTTTTTTTAGCTTGAAGAAACTTAACCTTATCTATTTAATTTCTTTATATTATATATGCTAAGTTGATACTATTTATACAAACAAATATGTATAAATTAACATGATTCACATATACCTAAGACATACTTAAACAACTTGTTTTTGACAAATAGGTAAATATATTCCTGTATAAAGGCATAACTCCTTTTAGTTCTATAGAGGAAATCACTTTTCAAAATTACATACATTTTTCTTTGAATGTAGCATATAAACTTTTATTTTGCAGTTTTGATTTAATTTTATTTTGGCAAAAATGCCACAGGCGTGAAGTCAAAAAAGCTAGTCAATTATTAAGTGATGTACCAACTTATTAATTGTTTTTTTTCTGAGACCGAGTCTTGTCCTGTAGCCCAGGCTGGAGTGCCATGGCATGATCTAGGCTCACTGCAACTTCCACCTCCTGGGCTCAAATGATTCTCATGCCTCAGCCTCCAGACTAGCTGAGTCTATAGGTGCGTGCCACCACGCCCTGGCATTTTTTTTTGTATGTTTAGCAGAGACAGGGTTTTGCCACATTGCCCAGGGTCTCACCCGCCTGGGCCTCTCAAAGTGCTGGGATTACAGGCATGAGCCACCATACCCGGCCTATTAACTGCTTATAATTGAAAAGATAGCAGCATCTAAATAAGAGTTCCAGCGAAAAAGTTGTTTTTAAGTATAAGTGACTTCTGAAGTGAATTCAAAATATTATTCAATGAAAACCCATGAAAATATTAGTACTGTGCGATCCCACTTGGAGTTGAGGGAAGAAA
Source organism: Plecturocebus donacophilus (assembly GCA_004027715.1). Classification (NCBI taxonomy): domain Eukaryota; kingdom Metazoa; phylum Chordata; class Mammalia; order Primates; family Pitheciidae; genus Plecturocebus; species Plecturocebus donacophilus. The sequence goes on from PVKP010012598.1 coordinate 37,046, forward strand.
GCCCAGGAAAGAAGCAAGTATATTACTTATACTTATATTTGGAAAATTAAGAATACTGAATAATATAAACTGCTATATAGGTCAAACATCATAATAAGGAAAATCTTTATTAAACATTTCCAAGTCCTTGGTAATATTATATTCCTAGTAATATCTAATGCAGAATAAGGCCATTAACACAAATTGATGGCTGCTATTTATTGAGCTCCTACCATGTGTCAGGCTCTGTACTTCCTGTTTTACTTGCATCATCTGATTTGATAATGACAGCAATCCCATGAGGAATATATTATTGTCCCCACTTTACAAATGAGCTTTAAATAGGTTAAGTAAATTACCCAGGGTCACAAAGTTAATAATTGGTGGTACTGATATTTAAACCCAGGTCTCTTCTAATTCCAAGGCCTCCTTTTACAATAACACAGTACCTTTCACTGAAATACGGCTATTCAATTAGAATTTAATTTATGTGATGATACCAAGTGTGTAATTCTTGGGGGAGGCAGGTTTATGTATTTGTTTATGTATGTGTGTGTATGATCTGTACAGAAACCAAACTTAAGAAATAGTTCCATAAAGTACACAAGACTTTATCAGTCACTGAATTATTTTAAAAGTAAACAAATAAAACAGCTGGAACATCCCTGGTTGGTAAAAAGCTGAAAAAGAAAACATAAATTATGAATCCACATTTTCTGTCACATAATGAACAAATTATAAATCAGATAAACACTAATCATTTTTCTTTCAAGTTTATATTTTTGACCAATGCATTTTTACCATTTTTGTTTTTTATCTTTATCACTTCAGCATTACCTCCAAGCATCGATCTTGCCATCTTCGGGCCAGCATCTCTAGAAGGGGAGGCCTAAATTTATCCAATCCCAATAGGTCTGGCAGCATAACACAGTGCATAGCAGCTAACTGACTCCAACCTGTCAAAAAAAGTCATATGTTAAAAATACTTTAAACATTTCAGCATTCCCTAAGCCAAAAGCTCTTTATGTAAGCATACCAAAAACAAAAAAAGGCAGATATGCTAAGTTATATTACAAATGATTTCAATTTAATAGTAGACATTTTATACAAAAAATTATACTAAATGTATTTCATCCCTAAATCATGTAATTGGTGCCTACAAGAATTCTCAACATCTTAAAACAAATAAAAATAAATTTTCACAGGAAGTATATCCAAATTCACAAGAAAAACACATTTCTTAACAGTCCCTCTAAAATAAAACATATATTAAAGAATGGTAAAACACAGAAATAAAGACATATCAGAGCAATAGACTTGAAACCACCGTCAGTTAAAAGGGCTTTCACACAGTATTCCAAAGATAGGTTCACGTCGCTTAAGGCGCTCTGTGTGTTACTATTGTTCAGCCAAAAGAGACGTCCTCCCTTTCTGTCAGAGGACTTCTCATTAAGATACTTGCTGACCCCTTTTCTTACAAAATAAATCAGTTATTTCATCACAATTGTAACTGATATAAGTAACATAACTCACAATTCTGAGAGAAAAAAATGAATTCAGACATTCCACAAAATAAAAATCTGACAATTAAAAATTTACAAAATCTTAAACATGGTTAAACCTAATCTATGGGAATCAAAGTTACTTCTTCTAAAATTCTAGTTCACAATATGGAACTTGATTATAGGAAAAAAGACAAATACTGTATGCCAGTGCAATATTTAAAAGTATTAGATAACAGACATGCTCAAATAATCACTTCAACCCTATTTTAAAGGTATGTGAAAAATACATATACAACAAATGCCTCATTCTTATCAAATTACAGATGAGGCCACTATTAACCTGTGATAATTACCATTACCTCCTAGGGATAATATTTAAAGACAAGCAATCAAGGACAGCTGCAAACTGTCTACTATCGTATCATAAGGTGAAATATCTGAACACAGAATTTTAGCAATTCAGTGTTTTGAAACAATCTAACCTGTAATCGTCTTAAAATAATGACGAAAACCTTACCATAAAATTTTAAATAATTATTGGAATTGTTAAAGGGAGTGAATCAGTGAGAGTGGAAGAGAGGGCAAGAGAGAGACTGACAAGCCACTTATCTAAAGATTCATCCTTTTAGCGAGGAAATTCTCATCAACTGATAATAAACATGTCATTACATTACTTAAGGTGATGGGAATATATTTGAGATTATAACTTATTTACAACAGAGGGAGATATACTTCATATATACATATATGTATATACCTAGTAATTTCCTATAGTATTTCAATGTTTCATATAAGTATAAAGTATATTCATGAGCTAAATTTTAGTATGATGATGATTCTCACCAAGGCCCAAAGTCTAACAGTGTATTTTTGAATTAACAAATATTGTAACAAATATGACTCAAATTATTTTTGCTAAAATTCAGTCAACATACAAACTTTAGTATATTTCTACGACAAAGAAACCAAAAATGAAGCTATACCTTTAAGCCCCATGTTTTCTTTCCAAAGGAGTGGTACTTGCTACAGGGGCTGTGTACTTTATAGATATTGCAACGTTCCTTCCATTTGAATGGACTAGTAATATTGCTTTTCCATGAAGAGCTAGGTCTTCCTGTTATAGTTTTGATTTTGAAAATGTCTTCCTTTTTATATTATGAAAAGTGGTAACCACAAACACAACGAAAACAGTGGATTTAACTCAGAGCTCACATGTTTCATTAAGCTTCCAGGCAGTACAAATAATCCTAGATAGGTCTTATGGAATAAAGGTTTTTAAATCCCATTCCCATTTTCAGAGCTCCAAAAATACTTTTGACTTGTGCTATCCCACAGAGATAATATGATAGCCCAACTACACCTTAAATACTGAAATAATGCATTTTTGCCTGAGCCTAAAACAGAAAACTAGGAGAATAAACAGGTAAATTCCTATCAGGCTATAATTACTGGTGCCAATAATCAATCTGAAGACTTTTCCAATGAGAATGTTAATTAAGAGACTCCCTCACAACTCCCTCTAACTAGCATACACAATTGTGTAAAGAGAGAAAAGTGTGCCTGTCACCAAGTAATGATACATATAAAATAAATTCATTAGTTCTAATGCCAGAGATCACATGGCCAACATCATTACAAAAACCAATCCACCTTTAACACTGACTTTACGTCAAAGATTGGCATATTTACTTCCTTAACAGTATTTTAGATTATAGAAAACATGGTTTATACCAGCCAGGGGTAACGTTTTATTTTTATAACTGGCTCTTGTCATTGACATTAGCAAATAAAGTCATAAAACGGGAACTTCAGAATCTCATACACAACAAAGCAGATGAATGTATAACTCAGATAAAAAGAACATGTCTGTCAGAATAAAGCACAGATTGAAAGAAAGTTGTTAGGAAGTTGAGAGAGATACCTTCATTTACTAAGAAACAGGTATGTAAAGCAGGAGCAGAAGCAGGGTCAGAGCCAGAGTGATCAGCATCAGACCGAGCGGAAACGACAGGTGCAGCAACTTGCAGAGGAAAAGAGAAGAAAGAAAGAGGAGAGAATTGAGGTACAGCAGTTTCTGAAACAAAGCTTAGTATTAGTGAAGAATGAAAAACAAAACTGGCAAAACAGAGAATGTGGAACTGAAACGATGTTTTCATCAGAAGGGCATGATCATTAAAGATTACAGCAGAAAAATGATCTATTTTACTGAACAGTAATCACAATATAGTTCAAATTCCTCTTAAAGTGAAAATCTAATATTCTGATGAACGTATTGACTAATACAAAACATAGCTCTAAAATAACTAAAGACATAATGAAAAAATGACAACATTAAAAATTAGCAAAAATGTTACTCAATTTTTAAAATATATCACTTAATGAAAAAGCTTTATGTTGGTCTTCATATTGTCAGTTACATTTTTCTAATAGTTTATTCTCTGACATTATGTGTAAATTATTTTTAAATTTGCAAACCAATATTCACTGAGATCAACTTTTCACAGTTTTATGAAAATCCAATTTAAAATATCCCAACTTGCAAAGAATATATATACCATGTTTAACTCTTATTAATAATAATCCTAACAGGTTTTATTCATTGAAGTGTTTTTTAAAAATTATTTTAAAATGCCTCATACACTGAAAAAGGTTTTGTGAATTTTATAATTCTTATAGAGGTACCAATTCACTCCCTACCCACCCCCAATAAAGTTATGTTGCCAAGAAAATGTTTCAGCTTAAATTATCATATGAAAAAGCGAAAGGACCGTATGGCACACACATTCTACAACTGGAGGTCAATGTTAAGATTTAGAGGTCACCATTTGACACTTCCTTCCTATGGCGAAATTACCATATGTCATGCACAAACATCTTCAAATTAATCCCTCGCCTTTCTTCTGTCATTGAACAGCAATAGGTTTGGGCTCCTGAACAGATTAAGCATTGTCTACTGAATGATATGTTTGCTTTTCATGCAGTGAAGTTCTTTTGTGATGACAGGACAGCTGCATGAAAACAACGTTTTCATAATTTCCACACGAATGCATCATAATGTCAGTCAGGCACGTGTGAGGTAAACAGCAGAACCAAAAGAAGTCCATGAAAAGTGACACAAAAAGAAACTCTAACTCCACAGACCCTGAGAAGCATGTCTTACACAAATGAAGGTTTAATCTTGGAAATTATACTTCTTATTATAAGAGACCTGGTTTTCGTTCCTTATGTTATTACAATTATTTTATAATGTCATACTTACAAAAGAAAGAGAGCTGCTTTTAATTCTGTATTTCATAAGATCTACAAACTCCATTACAAAGTAATCTTGCAAAGAAATCCCAAATATTTTTCTATTCCATGGAACAATTTTATTTTTTACTTATTTTTAATTACAAATTCAGTTATTAAGACCTATAAATTATTCGTCCTCCATGCAAAAAGTTGGTAAAGCCTTGGTAGCAAGGAGCAAATTTTCAGGTTTTAGTTTTTGTTTTATCAAAATGTTCCTCTAGTGGCTTCAATTAGGACTTTTCTATAATTTCATTTTTTCAAAAATGGGGAGAAATTATTATCCCTGGAAAGGCTGTGTTAATTTTACATGGTTTTAACCTTAATTCTGAAAGGACAATAGAATGAGAGGGTGAGGAAATTCAATACAAATGAATAAAAGTTTAGGATTGAGTGGTCATTACCCTAACATAGGTCAAATAAGTAGTGCGATTCTTTCCTATAAGGAACGAGTGTAAAAGGAAACTACAAATGTTACTGGCAGAAGTGCTAGAGTAAGCATATGCCTTAATATAATATTGTTCAACATATGACTTTTTAAGGAAAGAAAAAACAGATTCTGGGTATTGTATTTTTGAAGTCATATTTAAATGGCATTTCATTTAGGAAAAAGAAAAGCCACTGACACTCTAATAAATTTTGTGGGCACTAAAAATCAAGAAAACATTGTAATAGAAATCAAGAAATCAGATTTATTATGCTTTAAAAATCTCTGCATCTCCACCAAAATATATTTTATTCACACTACCTCACAACTGAAATGGCGAAATCTAGAGCACTTTCATAATTCAAGAAATTAAACTCTGCTACAGCTTTTACAACTGTCTATATATATATAAAAAAAAATCAGCAGTTAGCAGAAAAAAATTGCTTCCAAGATAAAAAGCTCAAGATTTAATAAATAACAAATCTGAGGTTTCATGGGGCACTGAATATGAAAGATTTATACCATAAAACATCATCAAGCAGTTGATTTCTTAACAGAAAAGCTGCTTTGTCACCTACCAATTTGCTTCTCTCATTAAGGAATAGCAAAACATAAGGGAAAACAGTTTTAGCACAGCTTCAACATAGTGACAGAACTAACACAGTGCCATTATTTTATCTGAGCCTCTTCGACTGCTTACTCTCATAAGAAAGGACAGGTGAAGATAAACAAACTTGTGTGACAACATGTATATGCACACATCTGCCCCAGCTTCCCCTTGAACAGCACATACATAAATACTTAATATTGCAACATCCCTAGATTCTGCTTCCAAACAGGTATATTTCAGTTTTTAATTGAAATTTGATTCTAAGCTACACTTAAATTTGATTCTAAACCACTCCCATTGTGATATTAAAAATATTTATAGGACAGAAAGTTAACACACTTCGGGTGGTAAGTGCTCCATGCATATTGGCCTAAATCTCATTACCTTCCTATCACACATACACAAATAGCCCTTTTCAATACATTTTTCAGAGAAAAAGTATTTAAAAAGTACAAAAAACATGATGCTTAAAGAAGTAAGTTTAAAAGCTTAATACTAAAAAAAAGAATAAAATTAGTTATTGATGAGTCCTTTTAAAGTATTTCATGGTAATCATGATGTCATGGGGAGGGTGGATGAGGGAAGAGGAGGAAGAGAAGAAAGAAAACATGAAAAAATTACAAGTTAAGAAACTCTGTAGAATTAATCACCACGTACTTAACATTAAGGCATTCGTCACTAAGTTTGCATCTAGTCCAGATATTATAGAGCAACAATTGGCTTTTTAGAAGTTTTCCTTTGTGTCAATACTTTATGTGTTTTAGGTAGATCAGCATTTTAGCTATCTTTTAAATCAACAGGAAACATTAGGATAAATCATTAATTCAGCTTTCATTGCCTCTTTTTAAATGCCTGACTTTTGAGTTACAAAACTAGGTAATGCAACCACCTGTTTGGTTAAGCATAATATCTTATCTTCAATGCTTTATGCAATTGTCATAATTAATGCACTAACTTTGCTGTGAATGCAAAATTGGCAAGAAAATTCTAATTCTCCTAATTCTTTTTATCTGAAAAATTCTTATTCGATATTTCCTAATGCTAAAAAGATTACAAAAAGCTATACCAATATATTTAACTATTATCATGACTAGAAGATTAGAAAACAAATACATTAGTAATTAATGATCAAAAAAGCTTCCTCTTTAAAGAAAGGAAGCCTGCAACCTTCTATGTGTAGTAATCATAAAGACTGTGTCTTAGAGCCCCATTATAATGCTATCCTTTAGCATAATATCACCAGACACAGATTAAAAATAAAAGTGCCTTCATAAGGGGTCCTATTACTATTATCAGGAACCCTAACTCATTAAGTTAATCTGCAAAATATGCCCGATGAGCTAGAGCTATTTTGTTATACAAGAAGGCACTGAGCGGCCGGGCATGGTGGCTCACACCTGTAATCCCAGCACTTTTGGAGGCCGAGGCAGGCAGAACACGAGGTCAAGAGATCGAGACCATCCTGGCCAAATGGTGAAACCCCATCTCTACTAAAAACACAAAAATTAGCTGGGCATGCTGGCGTGCACCTGTAGTCCCAGCTACTCAGGAGGCTGAGGCAGGATAACTGCCTGAACCTGGGAAGCAGAGGTTGCAGTGAGCCGAGATCACGCCACTGCACTCCAGCCTGGCGCCTGAATAAGACTCAGTCTCCAAAAAAAAAAAAGGCACTGAGCTTTAAATCTGCATATTTTATTATGTCCAATAGAATTGGCAGCTCATACAACATGTATGGCAATAATATAAGCACAGTTTTAATAAGTCAAACAGTATTCAAAAGCTCATTTTGAATATAGGATTCCCTTGCCCCATTCCCATGCATGGCTCCTGAGGGGAAATCATCTTCAACCATTTAAACTATTTCTTACAGCATTTACTTCCATATCACTAAATAATATAGTATACTAACCTGCAATTTCTTGATTTACCAAATCTACACATTAGCTATTGGTTACTGTGGAAGATGATTTAGACAAACCACATCTCCTAACCAATCTCCTTTATTTCCAATATAATATATAAACTATTTTACATAGTTTTTTATATTATATTTTATATTATATATCTCTTTATATAAATGCTCATTTATATAAAGAGATAAATATCTCTATATGGAAATAATGTTCAATGTTGACTCAGATAGCTTACTAAGATTATATTTCTTTCCATGGACACCTTGCTGGGGTTTTTTCCTGAATTTAAAAATTACATTTTCTCCCCATTTGCCTTCTTTTATATGTACCTATTTCTTCTAAGTTAAACCCTTCAACAGCTTCTCAATGATTTTCCACAGAGGAGTATCATTTTCCCATGAACCATCTCTTCAGAAGTCATCTCACATCCCTGCTCATGTCTCCCACGTGGCTGCCAACCCGAGACTTCCCTTCACTGTCATCCTGTCCATTCTCCCTCAGTGATCTCCTCAATGGGTTCCCCAGTTCCTGGGCCCCATGTTTTATTTTTCCTTGGTTTACTTCTTTATTCTGATGGAGCACATCTTGTAAAACCTTGCTGAGAAAAGGTACTCAATATGGTAACAGTAATTTTTTAAGACTATGAGTGTCTGAAATTACCATTATTCTGCCTTTTTATTTGACTGATAGTTTGCATTCAGAATTCTAAAAATGCAAAAATCATCTTTCCTTGAGGTTTTTTTGTGTGTGTGAGATAGGGTCTTGTTCTGTCGCCCAGGCTGGAATGCAGTGATATGATCACAGCTCGCTGCAGCCTCAACCACCCAGTCTCAAGCCATCCTCCCAACCTCAGCATCCTGAGTAGCTTCGAATACAGGTGCACATCAACACACCTGGATAATTTCTGTTTTTTGTTGTTTGTTTGTTTTGGTAGAGATGGGGTTTTGCCATATCACCCAGGCTGATCTCAAACTCGGATTCAAGCAATCCGCTTACCTCAGCCTCCCAAATTACTGGGATTAAAAGCATGAGCCATCACGCTCCACCTTTCCTCCACACTTTTAAGAAACATACATCTTCTAACCAATCTCCATAGTTCTCTCTTTAGCTTAGGGTTAATATTAGGAAGGCCAATAACATTTTTACTCCTTATATGTAACTAATGGAACCGTTAAAGTTACTTTAAATGTTTCAAGAAACCATACAGAGAAAATGAACATCGTTTTAGTAGTATGATCATGTAACAGAGATGTGTTTGGAAACTAATGACAAAAGCATTATGTTAGCAGCTACGATAATTTCAAATATACTACTTACACAATGTTAAAGTTTTTGTTGTATTGGTATTTCTAGACACTGCATTTCATAAATAAATTCCTATGTGAGTACTTACTGCAGAGTTCTTGGGCAATATGGACATAATTGTTTGCATCAGTTGTTGTAGGGAATAAATGGAAAACGCAGAGGAAAGTGCATGGTATGTACTAAGTAAATACATTTAGTCATGTTACAAATTGATTAATACCATTCATCCTGGTGCTGATACAAACAATATATAAAATCCTTATTTAAGTGATGGTCTCATTAATAATCTAGATCCTTTCCATTAGATAGAGAACCACCTACTGAACACATTTAGAAGCAATATAGAAATGCAACATCCAAACATTCTTAGGGAAAAAGAAAAGGATATCCTTAAAACACCATACAAGAAGAACACAAAAACTAAAGGCAATCGGGCAGTACAAAAGGTGCAGGCAGCAGAAAGGTAAGGACTTAACAAAGCAGAATGAATTAACAGCCCAAGAAGGCTGACAAACAACAGGCCAAACAAGACCACACATGAAAGTGCTCATGTTTGACAAATACAGTCATACTACTTCACCTGTAAATCACCATTAGATTATATCAGAAATGCTAAAAACACAGATGCGATGAAAACTTTACCTTGGCCTGTAACTCATATCAAAAAGTCAAAAAACAGACAAAGCTTCTATTAAAGGTCTCCCTCATTACTAACATCCAAAATAAACCAATGAATTCTCTAAGACCAAGACCCATGGGGAGAGAGTTGATTATTGTAAAAGATAAATTTATAACATAAACACCAAATTGAATTTGGTATATGAAGGCTATTAAAATTTTCTACTTCACTAAACACTAATAAGTGACAATTACTGTATGTCAGTATTGGGCTAAGCATACAAAAACACACAAAGATTAGACAAAGTATCTGCCCTCAAGGCACTCATTGTCTAGAAAAGCATATAATAACCAATTAAAATATTATCATAAATTGCACTCATGTAGATTTTCTCCAATAGATATAAGTACCTTGAGGGCAGAGATTTGTCAGCCCTTATAGCTTCAGCACTAGTTATTGACATATTGACTCTAGAAACATAAAGAGAAGGTTATCTATAGATGCATTCATTCAGTAAACATTTGCTGAGCTCCATCTATCTATCAGCCACTGTTCCAAACACTTGGGATAAAACACTAAACAAAGCAGAAAAAAAAAATGTCCCTACCCTTTAAGCTTCCACAGCAAATCAAAGGGGTACACCAATTAAAAAAAAAATAAAGGCACAGAAGGTCAAGCCCACAACATTTTAAGGGATTCTCACATCCATTCCTTAATCCAATATATGGACTCTATGTTAAGAACAACTTATTTCTCTATAAATCCTGGAAAAGAATGGTGATTAAACTATTGGTTAATTTATGTAAATCTTTCCTGACATACTTGAATAATAAGTACCTTTACTTCTAAGTTTAGACAACCTAAATTGAACCCATTTCTGAAAAATAAAATTGAAAGAACATAACATAATCTTAAACTTTACATTGCTTAAACTTGCTTGGGTACCTCCCACTGAGTAAAGAGGCAACTACTAAACATAAAGATATGGTCATAATCAAGATAAGCACTAGAGACACAGACCAGAGACTTATGTCATGAGATTAATGAACAGAGAGAAACACAGTACCTTACAACATAAAACAGTCAGACAGAGACACAGAGGCTCACTCCTGTAATGGCAGCACTTCGAGGGGTCAGGCTGAGAGGATCACTTGAGCCCAGGAGTTCAAAACCAGACTGGGAAACACAGTGAAACTCCATTTCTACAAAAAATGTAACTGGGCATGGTGGCCTGTGACTATAATCTCAGCTATTCAGGAGGCTGAGGCAGAAGGACTGGCTGAGCCCGGGAGGTTGAGGCTGCAGTAAGCCATGATTGCACCACTGCGGTACAGCGTAGGTGACAGAGTGAAACTCTGTCTCGAAGGGGGAAAAAAAGGCAGAAAAGCCTAAAACCATGAACAGACTTAGGGCTATATTTACCATGGACAGGTGTAGTTATTTGATATCCCTGATCCCTTTTCCTCTAGTAGCATATTTCAAAAACTACAAAATCAAGTGTCTAAAAAATAAACTGTATGAAAAAAGTGGGTAACAGCCAGGCACGGTGGCTCACACCTGTAATCCCAGCACTTTGGGAGGCTGAGGCGGGTGGATTATCTGAGATCAGGAGTTTGAGACCAGCCTGGCCAACATGGTGAAACCCTGTTTCTACTAAAAATACAAAAATTAGCCGGGCGTGATGGCACATGCCTGTAATCCCAGCTGCTCGGGAGGCTGAGGCAGGAGAATTGCTTGAACCCAGGAGGCAGAGGCTGCAGTGAGCTGAGATCACACCACTGCACTCCAGCCTGGGCAACAAGAGTGAAACTCCGTCTCAAAAAAAAAAAAAAGTAGCTAACTGACAGTAAATGTTAATTATTGACAAACACTGAATTAACAAGTCTACTGTTAGGCAAAATAAACCTCTTGTGAAGATATTATTTTTCAGTGAAGTGCCCTAATATTGGTTATGGAAAATTACATAAGCTTAACTATCTAAACTATCTTTATTCTCAAACTCAAACATCTATGAAAGTTCCAATCCCCAACTCAAGGCCTTACTATATATAAATTATTTGGCAGCTAAACAAGTATTAGCCAACATGTAAGTGACAGCTTATTGAATAGATGCATATTCATATTTGCAATACAACTTAAAACCACATTGTAAGTCAATGTACATAGTAGAGGAAGTCAGAAGAAAAAACCCTTAAGAGGAAAATGTTTAAAAGCAAACCAAGCTAAGACAAGCCAGAGTATAAATATGATGAAATAATGCTCTAACTGCTAAAATCTTAGAGAACTCAGAGCCCATTGTATCTTACCACTTCCAACCTTAAACTGGTTCTATTAGGTTCATGTGTTATCTACTAGACACATTTACTACTCAAGACAGTTTACATCACACCAATCTCTCTAACCTCCCTGAGTTGTTAGGAGACAAAGAACATAAATATTTTTGAAAAAACAATTACACTATCTATTTTTTTCAATATTAAAATAGAAAGTGAGCGTCATAACGGTATCTTAAACTATTTTACTATGTAACTCTCTCTCAGTAAGAACTGCTGGCCTTCATTTACTTTAGAAGAAAAGCATACATGCTTTCCAAATGAAAATTCCTATATCTACCGCCTTAAGTAAATGCTTTTTTAAAAACGACCCGATTTTCAATTCCTTCTTGGCTGCTCTCAAAACTCAATGCTTTTCTGAGAGAAGCAATCTTAAAATACTCCAACTTTAAAATCTTCAGACTTGACCAGGTGGGCAAATCTAACACCATCATGGTGGTGAATATATAACGTGTCATGACAATGTCACAAAATATATGAGAATGCTTCTATCTACTATGATTACAGAGAAGGTAAGATGTAATGCAAGAAGACTCAACTGCTAAGAATCATAACGAAGATAATGAGGAGGACAACAAACAATATCTCTAATAGAAGTCAATCTTACATGAATCGTCCTGCCATTGATTTGTTGCGTATATTGTGGAAAATATTTTCAATGAATTCAGAAAAACAAAACATACACTATCACATTAAAAGCATGGGATCTAGAGTTAAAAAGCGCTGGTTGTGTCCTAATACTACTATTATTAAGAATACGTTAAATAAGTCCCTTACCTATGTGAGCCTGTTTCCATTTCTACTAGTAATAACACTCTAAAAATATCACAACTCCATATATACAAATAATTTTTACTATATAAAATAATAGTATATTTGGAACATTCATTTTTAAATAAAGGGAAAAGAACTTTCACTTCTGGCCAAGATGGAGTAACCAGAAACAGATTTGCAATCCTGCCCAAACAAAAAGACAAAATGTATAAAACAATGATTTTCAAGCCACTGGGCATCATGCAATGAAGGGAGATGAGAGACAAGCAATGTGAGCCCTATGATGCTATGATTACCCCGGGTTATTGCCTTAAGAGTATCTAGGCGAAGATACATGGGGAACAAAGTGAGCAGCCCAGCAGTTTCCCTGAGTTCAGGAGACAAAGCTGAGAGTCTCAGGAAACCAGGGCAGCTAGAATTCATTGGACAGAAAGAAGAGAGCTGCAAAGATCAAAGTTCTTCAAAGGATCTCCCTCAAGTATTCAGCAGGATACCAATCAGTACCTGTCTGTAAAAAAACAACTAGAGGTTGGGGGAAACCATCTAAAGGACCAGAAACAGTGCCTGCTCCCAACAGCCTAAATGGAAAACCTCACAATTCACAGGGCATTGGATATGCTGGAAGGTATTGCCTCAGTAACCGGGAGTAATTCATGTTAGAGCACTGCTCCAAATCCACCTAACAAGTCATAAAAGCAAGACCAGAAAAAAAAAAAGTAACTGTTTCTACATAACATAAATTCATCCCATAACAAAGCTCAAGATTGTTAAGAACACAAAAGTATACAGTACCCCACAAGGCAAAATTCAAATATCTACCATCTAACCTAAGATTATCAGTCATGCAAAGAGGCAAGAAAGCACAATCCATAAGGAGGAGAATAATTAATTTAAACCAATCCAGAACTGACAAAGCTATAAAAACTATCAGTGAAGGGTGTTAAAACATTTATTATAACTGCAATCCATGTATTCAAAGCAGTTAGGGAGAGACAAGGAAAAAACATTTGAAGACCCAAATCAAAATTCTGGGGACACATATAACAATGTCTAAGATGAAAAGTGCATTGGATGACAGCTGGGCATGGTCACTCATATCTGTAATCCCAGCACTTTGGGGGACAAAGATGGGGGAAATCACTTGAGCCTGGGAGTTCAAGACCAACCTGGGCAACATAGTGAGACACTATCTCTCTAAAAAAAAAAAAAAATTTTGGAAGTGCGCTGGATGGGACCAACGACATATTAGACATTACCGCAAAGAGACTAATAAACTTGAAGACATTGCAATAGAAACTATCTCAATCAAAACACGGAGAGGAAAAAGAATCCAGAAATGGAAGAGCACCGTGATAGGTGAAACAATTTTAAGCAGCCTAGTGTATATGTAATTTCAGTCCTTAGAGAGGAGAGAAAAAGGACTGAATATTTGAACAATTATTGAAAAATTTTCAAAATTAATAAAAACTACAAAATTAATAAGCTCAACGAACCCCAACCACAAGAAACATGAAGAACACTACACTGAAGAACCACATAATCAAACTGCTCAAAACCAGTGATAAAGAGAAAATTTCAAAAGCAACAAGATTAATAAAGTAATGATACAGAGAAACAAAGATAAGAATGCCATCAAATTTCTTGTTAGAACTAATGCAAACAAGAAGACAATAGAATATCATCTTTGAAGTATTAAAAGATATAAAAAGTCAACCTGGAATTCTATACCAGAAAAAAAAAAGGCTTTCAAAAACAAAGACAAAATAAAGATGTTTCCAAACATATAAAAACTTGAAGAAAGCAGATCCTCACTAAAAGAAAGCTTAGCATGTGGGGCTTAAAACCTAGATGACAGGTTGATAGCTGCAGCAAACCACCATGGCACATGTATACCTATGTAGGAAACCTGCACGTTCAGCACATGTATCCCAGAACTTAAAGTAAAAAAAAATAATTAAACAAAAAGAAAGCTTAAAGTAAGTCCTTTTGTTAGAAGGAGGTTTATACCAGATAGAAATCTTGATCCACACAAAGGAATGTAGAACACTAAAAAAGGTAACTACTTGGATAAATATGTATTTTTTCTTATTTCAATCTCTTTAAAATATAATCGACTATTAAACACAAATCATAAGAATAATTTGTGAGGTTTATAACATATAAAACTAAGAGAGTATAAAGACCAGGAGATGAGAAATGCTAATATTACAAGGATTAACATTTATATTAAATGTTAAACAGTATAATACCACTTGAATGTACATTGTGATAACTGAAAGATAAAGACTACAGACTCTAAAACAACTACTAAAATAATAAAATAAATTAGCTTATAAGCCATAAAGGAGATAAAATGGAATAATTTTTAAAAAAAGTAATAGTCTAAAAAATACTGACTT
Source organism: Plecturocebus donacophilus (assembly GCA_004027715.1). Classification (NCBI taxonomy): domain Eukaryota; kingdom Metazoa; phylum Chordata; class Mammalia; order Primates; family Pitheciidae; genus Plecturocebus; species Plecturocebus donacophilus. The sequence continues at coordinate 52,198 of PVKP010012598.1, forward strand.
TTTAAAAAAAAATATTAGTCAGAAAAAGGAAAAGAAAGAAAAAAAATAAGTGCAACAAAGAGAAAAAATAAGGTAGCAGGATAACAGATTCAAACCTAACCATATCAACAACCACATTAAATGTAAAGTGCTTTTGCACCCCAAGTAAAAAGCAGGTCAGATCAGATTAACAAATAAGACTCCTATATGCTGCCCACAAGAAACACATCTTAAACATAAAGAACCAAATATGTAAAAAGTAAAAGGATAAGAAAATATTACACTACAAAAGTAGCCAAAAATGCTGAAATTACTCATTATAAACAAAAATTCAGAGCAAAGGATATTACCAAGAATAAAAGTCATTTCATAATGACAAGAGTCAAATAATCAAGAAGAAATAACAATTCCAAAGGTTTATGTACCTAACAAGAGAGCTTCAAAATACATGAAGCAAAAAGTGGGATAAAAATGAAAGAAGGAATAAACAAAACCCATAATTATAGCTGCAGATTCAATACCCTTATTTAATTGATAAAGGCAAGCAGGCAGAAAAACCAGCAAGTATCTACTAAACTTGAACACGGGCAACTTGACCTGACAGTTATAAAATATTCCACGCAACAACAGCAGAGTACACATTCTTCTGAAGTACACACAGTATATTGACCAAGACAGACTATATTTGGGGCCATAAAACAAGCCTCAATAAATTCAAAAGGACTCATATTGTACAACATGGCTACTATCGTTAGTAACAATGTATTTTTAAGTACAAATATATTTTTAAGCAAATTTTTATGTAAAATTTTAAAAATTTAATTAAAAAATTGCTGAGAGTAATTTTAAGTGTTCTCAAGGTACACATAAAATGACATATATATTAGGTTATAGATATGTTAATTAGCTTGATTTAGCCATTTGATACATGCAATGTATGCATGTATCAAAACATGTACACTGTAAATGTATGCAATTTTATTAGCCCATAAACAAAATAAACTGAAAAAAAAATGACAAAGGATTCAAACCACACAAAATATAGTGTCTGACCATAAAGCAAAAACTAATAACAGACAGATCCTAGGAAAATCCCCGAGTGTCTGGAAATTATATTAACTCATTACTAAATTATCCATGGGTAAAAGAAAAAAAATTAAAAGGAAAATTAAAAGTACAATATAGTAGTGTGTAGAACATCACAAAAACAATACTTAGGGGAAAACTTGTATCAATGAATGCCTATATTAGAAAAGAAGAAAGGTCTTAAATCAATTATCTCAGCTTTTACATTAAAAAACTAAAAAGAGCACATTTAAAATAGTAAAAATAAATATCACATCAGAAATCAATGAAATAGAAAAATAGAAATCAGTGAATAGAAAGCTGGTTCTTTGAAAAGATCCATAAAACTACTAAACTACGAGCCAGACCAATCAAGAAAACCGGAAAAACCACAAATTATGAATAACAGAAATGAAGGAGTGAATATAATTTCAAATCCTACAAATATGATATTAAAAGGAAAATAAGAGATTACATACAACTTTTTGCTGATAAATTTGACACAAATGATCAAAGTTCACCCAAGTAGATATTTTTAAAAGGAAACAGAATAGTCCTGTATCTATAATACTTTTAAATCTGTAGTTAAAAACCTTCCCATTAAGAAAACTCCCGGCCTGTGTGCTTTCACTAGTGAATTAGATCAAAATACAAAAATCAAATAATCATTTCAATAGATGCAAAAAAAAAAAAATCTGAATAAAATGTAATATCTTTTCATAATTTTAAAAAATTTCAACAAACTAAGAATAGAATGGAACTTTTTCAATATGATAAAGAACATAGAAGAAAAACTTATAGCTAACATTATACCCAGAAGTGAAAGACTCAATGTTTTATCCAGCAGATCAGGAATGAGGCAAGAATGTCTGCTTTACCTTTTTCAATTCAACATCATTCTGGAAGTCCTAATGTGTGATAAGGTAAGAAAAACAAAATGCATACTAGAAGTAATATTATCTTTATTCACAAGTGATATGACTTTTGACACACACACACACACACAAAGAAGGGCTGAAAATCAGTACATAACCATCTATCTTAAGTCAAAAAAGAAAAAAAAAACTCAGTATATTGAATGCAAAAAATAGAGTAGGATGTAAACAGCCAGCAGAATTTAAGGAAGGGGGGAAAATATGCACTAGAAAGGATAAAGTCAAATTGAGTTCATTAAAATGACTAATAAGATTGAAAACTCCCTGGTAAGACTGATGAAACAAAAAAAAAGAAATAAATTATTAAAATCAGGAATAAAAATAAGGACATATTACAGAGACTAGAGAGGTTAAAAGACAATTTATAATCTCTAATTTCAATATATTTGAAAATTTTGAATCAGAAAAACTCCTAAATATGTACTAAACAAAAATGACATGGAAGAAACAAAATCTGAAAAGTCAAACAATGAGAAGTTGAACCCAGAATTTAAAAACTGCCTACAAAGAAAACTCTAGATCTAAAGCCAACAAATTTAGATCTAGAGTTTGAATTTATGAAAGAAATGTAGCTGATCTTACACAAACTCTTCATGAAAATAGAAAAAAAAGAAAAAACATTCCACAACTCAGTTTTTGTAACCTTAATAATCTGAAAGCTTCTAAGGACCTTAGGAAAAAAAAAAAAAAAGTCAGCGGAGGATCCAAGATGGCCAGCTCCAGAGTGCAGTTCCCAGCAAGAACAACACAGAGGGTGAGTGCCCACTGCATTTCCAAACAAATTTTCACTGCCCACAGACCAGGAGATTCCTGGGCCGAAAAGCGCCATGAGTTTTCAGCACAGTGGTTTCAGCTGGTGCCTGCTTGGCGCACAGAAACTCACACAAACCTGGGTGGCCATTTCAACTGGTGCCTGGAATGCCTGGGAGACAGAGCCACCCATTCAACTGAAAGAAAGGGGGCAGAGACAGGGAGTCAGGCGATCTGGTTTGGCAGGTACCACCCTCACAAAACAAGCATCTGAAACGCTCTGGATTGAGAGTTTCACAGCAAGCACAGGTGGACCCAAGATGGTCCAGCTCAGTGGGGGGAAGGGTGACCACCACTACTGAGGCAGTCCGCCACTACCGAAGCAGTTCACATAGCAGCTGGGCAGAGCCTGTGGCACCTCAGCCACACCTCTCCTGGCAGACTGTGACTAGACTACTCTGTGTGGGGCAGGGCATCTATGAAAAAAGGCAGCAGCACCACAGGAACTTAAGCCAGTCTTCCTAGGACAGAGCACCTGGGAAAAGAGGCGGTTATCAGTTCCACTGCAACAGATTTAAAACTACCTGCCCAGCAGCTCTGCATGGAACGACAGAGCTCCCAGCATAGCATTTGAGCTCCTATAAGGGACAGACTGTTTCCTCAAGCAGCTCCCCGACCCCCGTATACCCAAAAAGTCACCTCATAAAGGAGAGCTCAGGCTGATATCTGACAGGTACCCTTCTGGGATGAAAATAACAGAAGAAGAAACAGGCAGCAACCCTTACTGTTCTGCAGCCCCCGCCAGTGATCCCCAGTCAAGCAGGGTCTGCAGTGGACCTCCAGCAGTCCTGCAACAGAGGGGCCTGACTGTTAGAAGGAAAACTAAGAAACAGAAAGAAATAACTTCATCATCAACAAAAAGAACATCTACTCAGGGACCCCATCCGAAAGTCACCAACTACAAAGACCACAGGTAGATAAAGCCACTAAGATGGGAAGAAACCAGCGTAAAAAGGATGAAAACACCAAAAACCAGAACATCTCTCCTTCTCCAAGGGATCAAAACTCCTCACCAGCTAGGGATCAAAGATGGATGGAGAATGAATCTGATGAGCTGACAAAAACAGGCTTCAGAAGGTGGATAATAACAAACTTCTCAGAGCTAAAAGAACAGGTGCTAACCCAATGCAAAGAAACCATGAACCTAGAAAAAAGGTTAGACAAGATGCTAACTAGAATAAACAGCTTAGAGAAGAATATAAAGGACTTGATGGAGCTGAAAAACATAGCAGGAGAACTTCGCGAAGTATACTCAAGTTTCAATAGCCAAATCAACCAAGCAGAAGAAAGGATATCAGAGATCGAAGATCAACTCAATGAAATAAAACAGGGAAGCAAGAATAGAGAAAAAATGGTGAAAAGAAATGAAAAAAGTCTCCAAGAAATATGGTTATGTGAAAAGACCTAATCTACATTTGACAGGTGTACCTGAATGTGATGGAGAGAATGAATCCAAGCTGGAAAACACTCTTCAGGATATTATCCAGGAGAACTTCCCCAACCTAGCAAGGCAGGCCACCATTCAAGTCCAGGAAACACAGAGAACACCACAAAGATATTCCTCAAGAAGAGAAATCCCAAGGCACATAATCGTCAGATTCACCAGGGTTGAAATGAAGGGAAAAATGCTAAGGGCAGCCAGAGACAAAGGTCGGGTTACCCACAAAGGGAAGCCCATCAGACTCACAGCGGATTTCTCTGCAGAATCCCTACAAGCCAGAAGAGAGTGGGGGCCATATTCAACATCTGTAAGGAAAAGAATTTTCAACCTAGAATTTCATATCCAGCCAAACTAAGCTTCATAAGCAAAGGAGAAAGAAAATCCTTTATGGACAAGCAATTGCTGAGAGACCTCATCACCACGGGGCCTGCCTTACAAGAGCTCCTGAAAGAACCACTAAACATAGAAAGGAACAAACAACACTAGCCACTCCGAAAACATACCAAATGGTAAACACCATCAACACAATGAAAGAAATGCTTAAACTAATGGGCAAAATATCCAGCTAGCATAAAAATGGCAAAATCAAATTCACACATAACAATATTAACCTTAAATATAAATGGGTTAAATGCCCCAATCAAAAGACACAGACTGGCAAATTGGATAAAAAGTCAAGACCTATCAGTGTGTTGTATTCAGGAAACCCATCTCACATACAAGGACACACTTAGGCTCAAAATAAAGGGATGGAGGAAGATTTATCAAGCAAATGGAGAGCAAAAAAAAAGCAGGAGTTGCAACCCTAGTCTCTGATAAAATGGACTTTAAACCAACAAAGATCAAAAAAGACAAAGCAATGCATTACATATTGGTAAAAGGATCAATGCATCAAGAAAAGCTAATGATCCTAAATATATATGCATCCAATACAGGAGCACCCAGATACATAAAGCAAGTTCTTAATGACCTACAAAGAGACTTAGACTACCACACAGTAATAGTGGAAGACTTTAACACTCCACTGTCAATATTAGACAGATCAATGAGATGGAAAATTAACAGGGACATTCAGGACTTGAACTCAGATCTGGACCAAGCAGACCTAATAGACATCCACAGAAATCTCCACCCCAAATCCACAGAATATACATTCTTCTCAGCACCACATCACACCTACGCTAAAATTGACCACATAACTGGAAATCACTCCTCAGCAAATGCAAAAGAATGGAAATCGTAACAGTCACTCAGACCACAGGGCAATCAAATTAGAACTCAGGATTAAGATACTAACTCAGAACTGCACAGCTTCATGGAAACTGAACAACTGGCTCCTGAATGTCGACTGGATAAACAATGAAATGAAGGCAGAAATAAAGATGTTCTTTGAAACCAATGAGAACAAAGATGCAACATACCAGAATCTTTGGGACACACTTAAAG